>JAQQSU010005946.1:0-13657 GCA_028627135.1 Pseudochirops cupreus | reverse complement strand
TATCTATCTATCTATCTATCTATCTATGCAATTATTATTATTATTATTATTGACTACATCCAACTGGAACTTGAGATACACAGGCACTGCAGTTGAGAGATCCATCCTGCCCTACCAAAAAGTGACATAGGAGAGAATAGACTGGGGGAGGGGGGACGCACCAGGATGGCTGTTTTGGGGCGGTGGGTGGGGGAGGGATGGGGAGAAAATATGTAACTCAAAATCTTGTGGAAATGAATGATGCAAACTATAATAAAATTAAAAAAAAAAGAATTTGTGATCATGAATGAATGGAAAGCTGATTATAGTCTGATTGGGAGATCAATGGATCATAGATACTAAAGTTCTACAAGGCAAAACAGCCCAGAATGGATAGAAAATTCTCTAGGATATATAAATGGTTCTTCTGTTACACATATAGTAAGCAGCAAAATTGGTATTTGTAAACCAAATCCTTTGGTTCCAAGGAATCAGTGATTTTCAAAGAGAATTAATGATCACGTGGAGATTAAACTCATTTTCCTTTTTTCACTTTGGTACTAGACTGGCATATCAAGGAAATGTGTCATGGGTTGAAGGAATTTGATATATTTAGCCGAAAGCACCAGAAATTTGGAAGCTTCTTTTGAATTTTCAAAGGAGTATTATGCCAGAAAGTGAATAGACTGCTTGTACTTGACCCCAGAGGGCAAAATTAGTAATAATGAGTAGCATTTCCAGAGAAGCAGATTTTGGTTTGATGCTGGGAAAATTTATCTAACAATTAGAACTTTGCAAAAGTGGAATGGAGCTGTCTTGGGAAGTTGTGGGTTCCCCTTCATTATAGGTCTTTAGCAAAATGTAAATCTTTGGGGGGAGTAGTGTAGAGGGGATTCTCTGTCATATATAGATTAAATTTAGCCTCTGGGATACCTTCTAGCTCTTAAATTTGTTGATTCTGTTTTTTCCATATTTGTTGTATTCATTCTAGTAGTTTGTGATGCAAAATTTCAGTGTTACTTGCATGTATTCTTATTCTAAATAGCTAATAGTTATTGCTTACTTATGTGCATACCACCTTTTAACAGGCTTCTATATAAAACCCATTCAAATAAAGGTCATATTGCCGGCTCACATCCTGAGATAGTTGATGTACACAGCACAAAGCAAGCACAAGAGACTCACCGTTGAAGCACCTCCTCTGTTGCAAGATATTTTAATGAAGCACAAAAGATGTAAAACTTGGTTTTACAACTATATTGACTATCAATATTGCTTCAGAAAAACAATTTAAGCATCAATTCAGTGATATATTTCTATTATCCTTTGCATTTTATAGAATGTTTTTCTACATATTATCTCATTTGATTTGCAGGCACTTTACATATGAATAAGTTTAGACTCAGAAGTCAAGTGACTTACCTAAGGTCACACAGGTGGTATGTGGAGTCAGATCATAAACAAGATCCCCTGACTCCTAATCTTTTATTTTTACTATGATATTAATTAAAGGAAATGTCTTTTCTTAGAGCTTTTTGAAAAAGCTTAGATGAGGGCCATAAAGGGAGGTGGGAGAGGAAGAAGAAAAGCTGGTGCTGAAATGAAAGATTAATTTAATTGTATTCTGTTATACAAAGTAACCTTTTAGAAGGGGGATTAGGAAGCCTTTTCATTAAGTAACCTGCTCTGTGCCTTTAGTTTTCATGTTCACTTAAGATACATGGTGTGGTCTCTGTGGAATGTTATTTTGTGTTTGATATATTATGATAGTAATTGTCCAACCATCCAGATGGTGAGTTGGCATCGTTTTTGAGGTAAAGCATGACTTAATCTATAATTTAGTATAGGTAATCATCATTTGCTGCTTTCTTACCACTTTACCAAATTTTTTTCATGATTTAAAAGCAAAACAAAACAAGACCGTTCTTATAGTTGAATAAATTTCTCAGATTAATTTAGCAACTCTGTTGATCTTTAATTTTGAACACAAAGAAAATACCTTTATTCTTTGTGTGTGTGTGTGTGTGTGTGTGTGTGTGTGTGTGTGTGTGTGTGTACTAGGATGCTTTTCTATTCATAGCATTTATGATTTATAGGTATAGTTGTTTGGACATTGCATATACTGAATAATAAACAAGATGAATGAATCTGCCTTGCATATGTCATATTTAATCCTCAAACACAATAATTTGTTGCCAGCTACTTGAAATAAACAACATTAATTAATTATTTCCTCTTGACATATTAGGTAATATAATCATCCCGCTTAGCTATTTGTTCCTATAAATTTGATGGCATTTTTGTTGTTGTTATTCACTTATAAACATTTTTTTCTCATGGAAAGAATTAGAGTATGTGTTTTCAAAATATTATTATAATAATCTGAATAGAACTAATAATAATTTTACATTTACTACAGATTTTGATGATTCAGTTCATTTTGGGAGGGGACAGCACAGTCCAACCAACCAAAGTCAAGGTCCAGGTTCCCCTTCAACAGTAGAGACAGTGGTAAGTTCTAAAGTATTTGTAAATGCTCCCATTTTAACATATAAAGAAATTGCCAATGACTCTGATTTTTCATGCTTGGGTAGGGGAGATAAAGGAAATTGCATGCTGTGCTTTTACAGATTAACTTCAAGATAAAAATATTAATTTCAGTAACTATTTATTTTTTAAAATAAGTTTATTTTTAGTTTTCAACATTCACTTCCATAAGATTTAAATTTTCTCACCCTCCCCAAGATAGCATGCAATCTGATATAGCCTCTACATATACATTCCTATTAAACATATTTTTACATTATTCATGTTGAATAGAAGAATTAGCATGAATGAGAAGAACCATCAGAAAGAAACAAAACAAAACAAAATAAAGAAAATAGTCTGCTTCGCTCTGTATTCAGATTCTATAGTTCCTTTTCAGGATGCGGATGGCATTTTCCATCATGAGTCTTTTGGAATTGTTTTAGGTTCTTGCATTGCTGAGAAGGGCTGTCTTTCAAAGTTAGTCATCACACACTGTGGCTGTCATTATGTACAATATTTTCTTGGTTCTGCTCACTTCACTCAGCATCAGTTCCTATAAATCCTTCCAGGCTTTTCTGAAATTTGTTCATTTCTTATAACATAATAGTATTCCATTGAAATCATATAACACAACTTGTTCAGTCATTTTGCAACTGATGGATATCCTCTCAGTTTCCAGTTCTTGGCCACCACAAAAAGAGCTATAAATAATTTTTACATTTGGGTCCTTTTCCCATTTTTGTGATTTCTTTGGGATCCAGCCCTAAAAGTGGTATTGCTGGGTCAAAGGATATGCACGGCATAATTCCAGATTGCTCTCCAGAATGATTGGATCAGTTTACAACTCCACCAGCAAAGCATTAGTCTTCTAATTTTCCCACATCCCCAACATTTATCATTTTCCTGTTTTGTCATTAGCCAATATGATAGGTGTTTTGATTTGCATTTCTCTAATCATTTGTGATTTAGAGCATTTTTTCATATGTCTATAAATAGCTTTAATTTCTTCTACTGAAAACTGCCTGTTCATATCCCTTGACCATTTATTAACTGGGGACTAACTTGTATTCTTATAAATTTGACCCAGTTCTCTATACATTTTAGAAATGAGGCCTTTATCAGAGACAGTGGTTGTAAAAATTCTTTCCCAGTTTTCTGCTTCCCTCCTAATCTTGGTTGCATTGGCTTTGTTTGTGCAAAAACTTTTCAATTTAATGTAATAAAAATTATCCATTTTGCAGTTTATAATGTTCTCTATCTCTTGTTTAGTCATAAATTCCTCCATTCTCCATAAATCTGACAGATAAACTATTGCTTGCACACCCCTATTTTGCTTATGGTGTCACCTTTTTTATCTAAATTGTGTGCCCATTTGGACTTTATTTTGGAATATGGTTCAACAAGTATTTAATGAAAAAATATTATGCACTCCACATTATAGTAGTAATTTTGTTGGCATTACACCAGAAAGATAAAAGTATTTTATTTATTAAGCATATACTGTATCAGGCACTGTATGCAGAAGAAGAAAGGCAAAAACAATCCCTTCACTTAGAGTTCCTAATCTAATGGATTCGAGACAATATGCAAATAACTGTGTACAAATAAGATACAGTATATATTGGATATAATCTCAGAGGGATGGCAGTAGCCTCGAGGGGAATTGAGAAAGGCTTCTTGAAGATGTGATTTTTAGCTGAGACTTGAAGGAAGTCAGGGAAGCTAGGTGTTAGTGACGAAAACTTAAAATATAGTTGGGAAATAATTGAAGATTGATTGATTGATTTAATCAAAGGGAAAATCCTATAAAACAAATAATAAGACAGTAAATGAGTTTGTATAGGCCCTGTAAGACAATAAATGAGTTTGTATAGGGCCTGTACCCAGAGGAGAGCATTTTGGTGGACTGGATAACATATTTAATTAATTTACTCATAAATACACACACACACACACACACACACACACACACACACACACACACACACACGCCCATACCCACACACTCACACACACAACTATTTTTCAGGAGTAGGAACTTGGTCTTACAAATTGTATCTCCCATATAATACACAGTTTGTTCCTTGATCATATTTCTTTTAGGGATATTTTACTCAAAATCATTATGCATGAAATATCATCTTCCATAGTGTATAGAGTAGCATAGAATAAAAAACTTGCTATAAAAGGTCTTGTTATATTCATGTATCTATTTCTTTATATAAATATTCTTTGTAATTAAAATGTGCATTTTATATATTAGCATATTTTCAAATTATGCTTGGAAGTAAATTGATGCTTTTTTTCTAAATAGATTAACCAGCATTAGAAGAGTGTGTTGGGTTAGCGTGTTAACAAACTTTAAAAAGTACATGGTAATCAATTTTTTTAGTTATTTGTTGGAATACTGATATATAGCAGTTTAGGTTATTTATCTGCTGAAAATCACATTTACCAGAAATTAATCAAAATGAAAATTAGCATAATAGTTATGCATTTCACTATGTTGGAAAAGAACAATTTAATTTCTAGTAGTGACTATTGATTGGTCTCTGTAAACTTAGGTTTTCTTGTTATTTCTTTACAAAGGCAAAGGTTCATTTTAAAAGTATTTTTTGAAATTGATTAAAAGTTAATAGTTTCAGATAGAATTTTTGAAAAGATGTGGACCTTTACTCAGAAAAAGTAAGTTACTTTCAATCCACTAGATGTCGCACTTTCGCCACTTTGCCAGAGAATGTTGGCCTGAGTATTCTTTATAGGATAAAAGTTTTTCTAGGCGTAATCCTAGCACTAGTTCTACTAAGATACTATCAGAACAAATACAGATTTTCATAGCTAATGAAATGGTTACAGTTATTTTAGAAAATTTTGAGCAACTTAGTGTGGTAGTATTTTTGTCTTTTTGAGTAACTTAATGTTGTTACATTGTTCTTTGTAAACAAAAATTAAAAAATAGTACTTTACTATAATAAACCCATAGTAGGTGATCCAGATCTGTAATTTTATCACTATGGGAACTCCTGGTGTGAAAACTGTCTTGATGCACATCAGCAGCTCATCTGTAACATGTTGTCTTAAAGAGTTACCCTAGGGCACTGAAAGGTTAAATAACTCATCCATGGTAATATAGCTAGTATATGCCAGTGGCAGGACTTTGAATCTAAGTGTAAGAATTCACATTGCTCTCTATTCAATTGTATACTATTAGAATGTTTGAAAAGTACTGTGATGTAGTAGATAGAAAGTTAGACTTGAAGCCAGGAGACCTTGAATCTGGGTTGAAGTCCCACCTCTGACATGTACCAGCTCTTTAACCCCAGACAAGTCACTTAATCTCTCAGTGTCCTAGGCAGCTTTCTGATGCAGAGAAGGTACCAATCCATATTGTTAGAGGGAGTTTTCTTACATATACTATAGAGAGGCACAGTGAATAAAGAAATCTCTGTCCCTAGAGTTAGGAAGAACTGAATTTAAATCAGGTCTCAGGCACTTTACTAGCCATGTGACCTTGGGCAAGTCACATAACCTCTGCCTCAGTTTCCTCAACTGTAAAATGGGGATAAAATAGCACGTACCTTCTAGGGTTGTAAGGATCAAATGAGATAATAATTGTACAGTACTTACTTAGTACAGTGACTAAAACATTGTCAGTACATGATGAATGCTTATTCTCTCCTTCCCATCCCCCCAACCACTTAAATTACAAATACAATCCTGGTTTCCTATTTGTAGACTAGACTTATTGCTGTGTAGCCTGTCAAAAGTTTTTGAATCCTGATTCTTGTAGTCCCTCCTAGCTTTGGGCCATCTGCAAATTTGCCAAGCATGACTTTATCCAAGTCATTGATCAAAACATTCAGTATCACAAAGCCAAACCAGATTCCAAGGCTACACCACCAAACTCCTTCCAAAATGACATCAAATCATTAATGTCACCTCTTTGGGTCTGGCCACTCAACTAGTTCTGAATCCACCTAATTATATTACTAGCTAAATTACTACAAATCTATCCATAATGTCTACCAAAAAAGCAAGGAAAGATTTCAACAAATGCTTTTCTAAAGCTAGGCAAATTGTACCTGTAACATTTCCTTGATGTAGCCGTCTAATTATATTGAAGTTAGTCTGTCCCATCCTATTCTATATAGAGTCATTCTGGCTTTGTAGGAACCTACTTTAGACTTGATTTGTCATTTAGTAGAAAGGGAAACAAAAATTTCTCTTTTTAATTATCCTTATCTCTTCTTTATGTCTCATAGTGGTATATTTTTGAAACATTCAAGTCAGGGTCAGTAATGTAGTAGAAAACTAGATGTTAAGAGATCTGCCTTTTAGTCTTGCTTGCTAATTCTTTGTGACCCTGGGCAAAGGCATATATTCTTTCTGATATTCAGTTTCCTCATCTGAAAAATTATTGGGTTGGACCAAGTGTTTGCTAAGGTCCATTCTATGTCTAAAATGCTTCTAGCCTACTAGTTTAAAATGCATTTTGTTGGATAGACACTACCTTATACAAAGGATGCCCAAACCCCCTCTCCAAATTGTAGTATACTGTGATGATGTTCTTCTTGAGAAGATCTCATTTTTTTTTTCCTGTGGATCCATATAGTATATATGTGAAATGATTAAATTACATAATGATATAAATAATGTATAATATAATTATATTATATAACTGACTTAAAGTAATAATTCTAACTTTGTTTGAAAGAAATGTCACAACTCCCTGAGATTCAGAGAAAGAGAATTCATTTTTAAATACTAATATTTGAAGCTCAAAGAAACTGTAGGACTTCTTCCTACCCTATATTTTCCACTGTTAGTCAATTATGAACACTTTTTATACCTTCTGTTTACCACATCTCACATTCTTTTGTTTTATCATTCATTAGGATACCAAACCTGCTTTTGATAGGGAGGATGAAAAATGTTATAGTGTCACTTTCCAGTATACACCATTACCGCCCAGCATGGAAAATCATATATCTAATGAGATCTTTTTATTCCCCCTAAGAACGCAAAATACTGTGCAAATTTTTTTTTTGCTGTTGTATGCATTATGTCTAAATAGCAGAAAACTTCTGTTTTTACTCCAATCTCTGAGAAACTGTAGACATCTTTGTTATTGACCATTATTACTAAGAGATTTCAACTGTACACTTTTACACCTAATTTAAATTATTATTGATTTTTGCTTATCCAGATTCTTTTTTTGATTCAAGCTGTTGACTATACAGAAAAGACTGAAAGGAAACCTCTGAAGCTGTTGAATTTCTATGTTACTGTAATCTATAAAGTTTTCATCAGTTTTCATAATAGAATTAAAATTAGAAGCTTTGTTGGGCAAATGCTTTAAATAGCAGTACTTTGTCTTCACCACTAATGAGCCATCTTTGGCATGTATGAGATGCTAAGGCTAAAAGTGATGTACCACATTTTCAGTAAAGACAAAGTGTGCCAATATTATTCAGTTTATCAAGGCAAGGGGAGCCACATTTTTATGTATATATAATATAGTATATTTGAAAATAAATTCAGGTTAAGTCAGAATATTATTGCTTTTAATTAAAGGCCATTTGAAAACCTACAAGGTAAGAAGCAGATGCCGAATAATATTTAACAGGAGAATCACTGCCATGGTCTTTTATGTCTCTAACAAGCAGGCTCTGAGTCAGGACCCAGTTCAAGTCTTGTTTCTTATGTATGCTGGCATTGCAATTCTTGGCAAATCACTTAACCTCTTGATGCCTTGGGGCCACTTGCTAATACCAGAAGTTGCTATATGGTGCTGATCTGCACTGGTAGAGGGAGTTTCCTTTTACCAATTAAATCACAAGTCTTTTACAAAGGCATCCCACTTAAAATAAATGACAAAAGATCAAAGTAGAATAAAGGGTAACTTTGCACCAGAATGTTATTTTTAGTCTTAAAACAAAAAAAATCAGCAGATTCCCATTTCTCCATGTTGATTTAACTTCACTGTTTAATGTAACTTTAAAAATATTTGAAGCTATCATGATTAAGGAGACAAATGATTATAATAATAATATTATTATTATCCTACCTTTGTGGTGTTCTGTAATGGATTCTGTGAGCCATGATTTCATCATAGTATGTTCCCACCAGTGACACAGATCACAACTTCTCATGCCTTTCCATCCTGTGTGGCTCTTACTTATGTCCTCCTATAGGAGATTTATTTAATGTGCTTGGAAGCTTCCTTAAGTTTTGATTTTGTGAAGGTACTAATGGACCATGAAGTCTGTCCCTAACTTCTCTCTTTCTGTCAGGTGTACTGCCATTCTTCTAGTCACCCAACCTCATAACTTACAATTCATCCTTGACTCTGTTTTCAGTTACCTTTCCCCCATAGCTAATCATGTACCAAGTCTTATCAATTCTACCTCCTCTTTGCCCCTTACATGCATCTCTTTCTCTCCACTTAGACCATAACTATTCTAGTTTGTTCTCACATCAACTCTTGACAGTAATCTTTTTGGACTCTCTTACCCAGCTTCTCTACTTTTCATTTCCTCCTACACATAGCCACCAAATTGATATTCCAAAAGTCTGCCTGTATCACTATGCTCCATAAGAAGAAGCATCAATGGCTTCTTATTGTCTCAAACCTAAAATATGCATTCCTCTGTTCAGCGTTTAAGGCCTTTTACAATTTATCTCCTCCCTGCCTTTCTAGACTGATTGCAAAATAATAACATATGTGAACATATGTATGTGTCTGTATGCCACACCAACCCAGGGAAGTAGGTGCTCTTCTTATATCCATTTTATAGGGATGAAAACTGAGGTTGTTTAATTAACTTACCCAGGGTCACATAACAAATAAATGTGTGAGGTAAGATTCAAACTTAAGTTTCCTAATTTCAAGTACAGTGCTTTACCTACTGTATCACCTAGCTGCCTATACATATTGCATACTTCTCTTCCTCCCCCCTTCCCAATTCTCCCCTTTCCCCTCCATATTCCATTCAATCTGGCTGTAGATTATATTTCATCTTTCTTTCACCTTTGTTCAGGCTGTCCCTGGGTACTGGGAATGCGTGCCCTCTTTATCTCATCCTCTTATAATCTCTTTATTGTATTGTTTAGTTGTTTCAGTTGTTTCTGACTTCATGACCTCATTTAGGGTTTTCTTGGCAAAGGTGCTGAAATGGTTTGCCATTTCCTTCTATTCATTTTATAGATGAGGAAGGTAGGTGAACAGTGTTGAATGACTTGTACAGGGTCACACAGCTAGTAAATGTCTGAGACCAGTTTGAAATCAGGAAGATGAGTCTTCATCATCTTCATCCTCTATCCACTGTACCACCTAGCTGCCCCCAGGTTTCTTCAAAGCCTAGCTCAAGTGCCACTTTAGACTTGAGACTTTTCCTGTATTCCATGGTTATTAGTGCAGCAGCTCCTCCATATGGAGCACACATCTTACCCTCTGTCCCCTGCCCTGGGATGTCAAAAGCCTGTCAAAGGATATATGGAGAATATTTGGTAGATATATTATTCTGTTGATATAGTCCAAAAGTAGTAGTATTAGTGAAAAAAATTGCTGTTAGGAACTATTAACAGATTTGTTTTTGAAAAATTAACTAGCCAATAAACATTTATTAAATAAATGTCTGCCATGTTCCAGGCATAGTATAAAAGCACTTAGAGATACAAAGAATGGCAGAAGACAGTTCCTGCCCTCTAGGAGCTCATAATCTAATGGAGGAGACAATACAAATAATTATTTACAATTTATAATCTAAATATAGAATAAATAGAGAATAATCAACAGAAGAAAGGCGCTGGAATTAAGAGAGATAACGAAAGGCTTCCTCTAGATAGAAGGTGAGATTTTATCTAGGACTTGAAGGGAATCAGAAAAACCAGGAGGTAGAGCTGAGGAGAGTGAGCATTCTAGGCAAGGGAAGACAGCCAGTGAAAATGGTAAGAGATGGAAGATGGAATATCTTGTTCAAGGAACAGCAAGAAAGCCACTATCTCTGGTTTGAAGAATATGTGTGTGTGTGGGGGGGGAAATGTAAGGTATAAGAAGATGGAAAGGTGTGTTTGTGGGGGAGGGTGCTAGGCAATGAAGGACTTGGAATGTCAAATAGAATTTTATATTCAGCCTTAGAGGTGATAGAATGCCAGTATAATTTATTGAGGAGGGAGAAGTGGGTTACATGGTTGGACTGGCACATTAGGGAAATCACTTTGATAGCTGAATAGAGAATGAACTGCAGTGGGGAGAGACTTATGGCAGGCAGACCAATTGCCAGACAGCTCACACTATTCCAGTCAGGAAAATCCATGAAATTGATAAAGATAAAAAATGATCCTCAGGCCTGAGTTGCCCACAGTGATAGTGATAGGTTTGTGAAAGGGGGAACAGAAAGTGCTAAGCATCACAAAGATTTTACAGCATTTGTAAGCATAAATCAATTGAGATCTTTGCCCAACAACTTGATACTCTACAAGATGAACTGAACCACATAAATATTGATATTTTCACCATAAATAAAACTAGAAAATGTTTAAAAAATGGCAGCTAAATGAAAAGATGCCTCATAGAATCTCTGTTGGGACCAGAATAAAGGAACTGATTTTAGGAACTGCAAAAATAAATATAATTTCATGGTCATCTTGCCTTCAGGTACTTGGACAAGCAGAAGCAAAAACATGATGAGAATAAAATGGCATATGTAAACTATTGTATGAACTTAGTAAATGTTTGATGAATAGAATTATTGACTTTTTCCACCCTTCACTCTTCAGACATTGGCAGCATTATTTTATGCCTTGTCATATTCTTTTTCTTCTTTTTTAAACCTCGAAACCCTCTGTTATGAACATATTCTCTCCAATAATTTGGAAAGTGGATACGTGTTCTCTAGCTCTTTAACATTCTCTCTTTCTAAACTTCAGTTCCCAATGAAGATCACAGAATTGTACCTCTTTCTAATCCAAATTGCCGGAAGTGAGATTCCCTGGCCCTCTGTTCTTAGCATTTGTGACTTTTAATTCAAGCAGTATAAGTCAGGTTCAGTGATATATAAATTGTAGATTCTCTTCTTTCCTTTTGTGAAAATTGGAACAATATTTGCACTTCTTAAGTCCTGAAATGTCTTTCCTGTTCTCCAAAGAATGAGGTGATAGTGTGCTTCTCTGCAGAGGTGGGGAGATATGAGTATGAAACATTGCCTAAAATGTTAGGCTTTTTTGATGTTTTAGTTAGTTTTGTTTAGCAGGATTTCTCCTCCCTCCTCCTTCATCCCTTTTATATACTTTGTTATCTAGTAGAGTGGAATCTGGAGAAGAGGGACAGATGGATACTTTCAAAAATGTAGATGATGTAAAATAAAAGATGGCAATAAAAATGTTTTTATTTAAAAGAATGAGGTAACAAAAATTCCAGTCAGTGACTCAGCAATCATATCTACCAACTTTTTCAATAACCTGAAATTATTTCATCTGAGTCTAGAGACTTGATCTTAGCAAGGGCAGCTAAGTATTCTCTTCTCGGTCCCTTATGATCTTAGGTATTAATTCTTTACTATTCATCTTTGTTCTATCATTTCTAATCCAACCATCATTCAGCCTTTCTGAGAAAATAAGGGGAAAATAAGAGTAATGAGTTGCTAGCCAGATCTTCTCTCTGCCACCTGTTTTTATTGTCCCATTTACCTCAAGCAGTAGACCTAAACCTTCTTTGATTTTCTATTTAAAACTCTTTACAACCTAACTCCATACTATCTTTCCAAACTCATTACACAGTTTTCCTCTGTGCACTCACTGGTCTAGCCATATCGACTTTCTTGTGTCCCTTACGTATTATTCACCATCTCTGATTTTTACGACTTTGCACTGACTGTTGGTTGCTCCTGCAATGTTTATCCTCCTCACCTCTCCCTTTTGGAATGCCTGGGTTCCTTCAAGACTCAGCTTCAGAGCAGGGTAAGGCAGACTCACCCAGCTGGAGGGGTTTGCAGCCGTCTCACCACAGGACAGAGGATCATTGGAACTGGGTAGGAAAAAGTCAGGGCCAACAGCAGGGTCAGCAGCTTTTCCTGGGGCTAATAGCCCACAGCCTGGATGTTTAAAATTACATACCCAAACTTCCAGAAGTCAAGATGGAGGAATAAAATTTAGTTGCTCTGATCCCCCCTTCCTGACCCAGAAAAGTCCAGAGTTAAATGCCCCACCCAGAGTAAAATCTTGAATTAGTAGTAACAGCCTCAGGCTTGGGTGTCACTGAGGAAAGGGGAAGGGAGACAGTATGGAGTCTAAGCCCAGGAGGGTGGAGCCAGCAAGCCCTAAAAACAAAAGCCCAGGTGTGCTTTAGCCCCACCTGGCCAATCAGTAAATTACAGCCCTGCTCTGCCCTTCTGCTGGCCTTCTGTTAATGAGCCTGAGCTGTAGCACAGAGACACAGAGGTGGAAACCTGAAGGAGCTAGACCACCCCGCCCCCATAGGTTACTCTGTAAGCCTCAGGGTAACTCAGGGGAAACATTGAGAGTCCTGGCCTTGGCCTCAGTCTACACACTCAGGGGAGGCTACAGCTCATGAGGTTAACAACCAAACCCCTACCTCCCAGCCTGAGAAGCTCAATACTTCTGCACCCCAGAAGCAGATATCCACTCTAAAAATCCAGGACATAGTCAAGCACAGTGGGGAAGAAGGAAGCTGCAAAGGCTAGTACCATCAAATACTTTTATAGTGAGCAACAACAACCAAACTCAGAAGGCAACACTGACTCTATACATACATTGGAGACCACAGAAGGAAATGTGAATTGGTCTCAAGCCCAAAAAGCATTCTTGGAGGATCTCAAGAGGGATTTTAAAAATGAAATTAGAGAAGTAGGAGATAAATTTAAATCTATAGTGACCAAATTGGAAAAAAAAATCTCACTGAAGAAAACAAATCTTTAAAAACTAAAATTGGAGAATTAGGACAGGAAGTCCAAAATCTAATCAGAGAAAATACCTCCCTAAAAATGAAAACTGAACATATGGAAAAGGAGCTCCAAAAACTAATTGAGGAAAATAATTCACTAAAAATTAGAATCAGTCAAATCGAAGCCAAGGACTCTATGATGCAATAAGAGTCAGTCAAACAAAACATAAAGACTGAAAAATTAGA
>JAQQSU010005945.1:0-13657 GCA_028627135.1 Pseudochirops cupreus | reverse complement strand
GTGTTGATTTCTTCAGTCAGATTGCTGACTCTCTTTTCATGATTTTCTTGCAACATTCTTATTTCTCTTCCCAATTTTTCTTCCACTTCTCTTATTGGGTTTTCAGAATCCTTCTTCAGCTCATCTCTAGCTTTAAGGCATTCTTCATGTTTATTGGAAGCCCCTGGTGGGGGAGCTCTGGCTGCACTCTCCTCCTCCCTCTCTTTGCCATGATCTTTCTTTTCCCCAAAGAAGGAATCTAGGGTTTGGTTGCTGTTCTTACTTTGCTGCTTATGCTTATTCTTACTCATGGTTGGTCAGTCCGTGATTTTTTGTTTTAATCTCTGTGGGGCTCTGCTTCCAGAAGGGAAAGCTCTGTCCCAAATCGCTGGGGTCCTCCCAGCTGCCATAGCTTTCAGGAAGGTGCTTGGTCCCTTTCCTACTTCAGCTCACTGGATAATGAAGACTCACAGGACCAAAGCCTAAGACCGCGATCCAGATCCAGGCGCTCAACGTGAGAGCACTTGGCCTGTGAACGATCGCTTAGGCCCCCTGCTATCTGCAGGCCTAGGGCGTGGAAGCTGCAATGCGGAGGCGGGTACAGAACCTCTGCCTTTTGCTTTCCCGCCCTGGAGGCATTTCGGGCAGACTGCTTTTCTCCCAAGACCTCGCATGTCCCACTCACCTAGTTCTGAACAGTGCTCGCAGCTGCCGCTAATCCGCTCACCCAAGGCTCCTTGGCTCCTCCCGTCCAGCCTCCCTTGGGGCTCAGCCAGGGCTTCAGGCCAGGCTGGTTTTAGTTCGCAGTGCTGATATGGTTCCTCGTAGCCGAGCTGACTTTAGTGGAAAGTATATTTGTGTGTGTTTTGGAGTTCTAGGATTAGTTTAGAGTCATATTTTATGGGTATTTTGGGGTGGCTATGTGAGAGCTGCGATATGTTGCTGCTCCTACGCTGCCATCTTGGCTCCACCCCACCATTTCCTCTTTGTATATTTCGCCTGCTGTGTTTCTATAATTTCACCAACCTGTTAATTATGTTAATTTCATATTTTTACATGATATAAGTCAAAAGACATTTTTCTTTGTATCCAGAGAGAACTAATAAGAGGATAGAACCTTAAAGTTGAAAAGGATCTTAAAGCTGATCTAGTATAAGAAGAAAAATGGAGTAATGGATATAAAATCAATGTCGAAGTCAAGAAGACTTGGGTCCAAGTTCTCTACTTTTGATTCATTGTCCTGGAAGGCAGCTCTCTTAAAAATATAAAACTTTGTTGGTAGAGAGACAGTTTCCTTATAAAGAGATCTTTTTTAAAAAGTTAATTTATTGTTTTTAGTTTTCAACATTCACTTCTGTAAGTTTTAAATTTTCTCTTCCTCTTTCCCCTCCTTCCAACCAATGAAATCACAGATCAGAAATAAATTATGTAACATAACCTGCCTTCCTAATGCCTGGTTCCCCTCTAAAATACCTCTGAGAAGCAGAAGTGCAGGCTGTTGGAATGCCTCCATCGATAAGAAAATCACTGCCTTATGGGAGTCAATACTTGGTTAAGTATTAAGTATAGTTTTCCTTTTATCTAAAAAAAAGTTTCCTTATAATTTCTATTTGTTGAAATAGCATAGAAAAAATGTGTTATGATAACCTTTCATATATTTGAAGATAATTATAATGTCTTACTTTTCCCACTCAGACCTTTCTTTTTGGAGAACTGAAACTGGGTTCTAAGTTATCTTGCCTCCTAGTCACTGTATACATTGTATACACTGACAAAAACCAGTACCTTCTAAAACGTGGCACCCAGAACTGAACACTGTAATTGACATGGATGTGACTGGACACACTACATGATGAGATGGGATTCCATTCAACTTTTCGACTCTTAGGAGATGGTATTCTGCTTAACTTTTGGACAGCTCTGAATGTTAGGAAGTTAATAGGAAACTGTATTTTATGCTAAAGATAATTAGGCATTTGTAGTTTGAATTTGGGACTGAAGGAGAAAGATTGAGTTTTATGTAACATTTTTCTGCTGTGAGGAAATGGCAGCATTCAGAATACATGGGAACAAAGAAGAGGCAGTTATTTTTTTGTGAGCTCCTTAGTGAGAAAGGAGAAAATTTGAGAATATAGGCACAGAAATACCTGACCATTAGGTTATAGTTTTCTGAGAGCTACCATGTCTTGAGAGGAGGAGCTTATATATAAAAGTTAATGTATATTAGGATGAGATTTTCTTGTTGCATTTTCAGCTAGAGGTAAATATCAACCAACCCAAACACCATCTCTTGCTTTTCACAGCCAGTTATTGTTTGGTGACTTGTTGAAGTTGTTTTTCTCTCAAAAAAGTCTATGGTAAGGAAAGACTCAAGCATAAGTTTAAGTGAAAAATTGGGCATTTAGAGGGCTGAGTTTGTTATTGCTTGCTTTTTGATCTGGGGAAAATGACTTAACTTCTGGGCCTCAGTTTCCTATAAAGTAAGGGTGTTAGACTAGATTATCTCTAGGGGCTGGTTTTGATCTAACATAGGATCTTTCATAGTAATTTTCATAGAATTAATATGAGGGAAGAGGGAGTGATGTGTTTTAGCATCATGAAAGGGAAGGTTAATTTATTTTTATATCTGGACCTATGATTTGATTGATATAGATAGCTACCAGTGATGAAACTCCCTCCCAGATCAATAACTCTAAAACATTGGTCTTAGATAATTGCCCATGTTACTGAGAAATTTAAGTGATTTGCCACGGTCGCACAGCTACTATATATCAAGAGTGAGGAGAAACCTGAACCTAATTTTTTTCAACTTTAATTCAATCTTCTCTGCCATTTTGCTTTTCGTTTATTAAATATGAAATGTCACATTGCCAGAAAACACAAAATAGTGATCATAATATGAATTTGCATGTTTTAATTCTAAAAACGTACATTATGTTGAAAACCACATTCCCACTGTGGCTTATGCTGCATACTTGCATGTCTACTAATTGGAAAAAAGCAAATAGTCTTTTTTCATTTGTCTTCTCTCTGACTTCTGGACTTAATTATTTAAGATTACATATTAGGACAATTGCCTTCTGAATATTTTACAACCTGCTTTTTTAAAAAAAAGCTACAAAGAGCTATCTTGCTAGTCACTGTTCTTTTTACTGTCACTATTACCAGCATTGCCTGCTGATGGTGCTTTTTTCCCCAGAATGTTGAATCATGGTGTGGCACTTTATTACTTATATTTTAATATTTTCCTATTTTATAAACCTTTTTTCTGTTCAACATGACTTTAAAATAAACTATTATTTCTTTAAATAATTCTTTCATTGTTATCCAGTTACAGATATCTTTTTCAACCATATATCACAAATGAATTAGTAGATAGTAATAGAAAAATATTATTTTCCTAATATGAATTTGTCATAAAACATACAGAAACATGTGGCAGAAGAGGACAGTAAAAAAAGAGAACATTCCAGAGACACATTTCCTCTTGACACTTGGTCTTTGGTTAATTTTCTTTTGCCGAGGTAAAAGGAGACTAGAATAGCCTTTCAGAGAAAATTTAGTGCCTTTTCCTACTTTCTCTCTCCTACTACTTTCTCCTCCATTTAAATCACTAATGTGATTTTTCTAAGTACATTGTGTACTGTGTTGGGAATTACAAGTAGTCTCATGTAACCAACTGTAAGGTTAATGGAATATAAGATCTTCCCCATCCATTAATAGGCCTATGTAAACACATGTGTTCCCTTTTCTCCTTTGAACAAGGGCCATGTTCCCAGGTCTAAAGGTACATGGGTATTTCAATCACAGATGTCTTGCTGCTTTGAGCTCTGATCCAGTTCATAGCTGTGACACATCCTGAGTCACAAAGAGCTCATACAGGAGGATTAATATTGCCTTTTGAAGGAGCTTGCTTAAGTGGAGGGTTGCTTGCTGGAAGGCTTTCATACCTTTTGATACTAAACCAATTAGGGACTGAATCCTGTGGGCTGTGATGCCTTCTGGCTTTGAGCATATTGGAAAATACATATACCGGGAGGTTGGTGTTTTACTTTGGGCTTCACTCTTGGCAAGAATGTTTCACCTGGGGTCTTGTTGATGCCCCAGACAAGACTCTGGGTAGCTGTTGTTAAGGGGCCCGGGCTGTGGTGAACTCAGATGTTGGTACTCCCTGGTCTGGTGATGTGTATAAATAGTTCTGTTAGTTTGTTTAGACAATTGGAGCCCTGTCTGTTGAATTCTTTCTTGGATACTTCTTTCTAACTTACCTGTTTGTGTTGTTTAATTAAAGTTAAAATTAAAATTGTTGAGCCTAGTTGGACATAACGTTTAAAGTACCAGACAGGCTCTTGAGGAAACTCCCTTAGAATAGTTCTGGCTCCTAGAAAATCAAGGACCTATTCAGCTAGTTACTCTGCTGGGCAAAAGTTAAAGTAGGTAGAAACAGAAGCTCTTTATTCTAAAGACAAGTCTTGTGAGAGTTGGCCTTCACCTACTCCAGACAGACCTGGTATAGGGAGGCACCCAACAAGAGTCAAGCAAGCAGTTATATACCCTTACACAAACAGTTCTAAGAAAAACCTCAAAAATTCCCAGGTCTGCTCCCATCACGCCTCCCCTAGTGCTGGATCGTCAGCCCATTGATGGGGTTGTATGACCTCACAGTCTACGCAAGAACCTGGAAGATACCTCTTACCCAATACAAAGACATACAGCTATGATTATCCATTTGTAGCAAAAGGGGGCTGTTACAAAAAGCCCCTTACAGGAAAAAGGGAGGGGGAGTAGGGGCACCTGTAATCAGGTGATTTACAGGAACATGAAACTTAGGCCTAAAGAAGCCTAAAGAGATCTAGGACCTAGCTCAAGTTTGGTGACAGTCTCCTTCACCCTATGAGAATTCTTTCACTTACCTCATTCAATGGTATGGATAGTCACCTGGAACACAGAATTAATGGAACCATTCATTGCTCATAGTGGAAACACTGGGTAACATTCCAGTGAGCCTCTAGTTCAGTGGTTCTCAACCTTCCTAATGCCATGATCCTTAAATAGTTGTATGTGAGCATGTCTGCATATGGGCACCTGGAGACGGACAGAGGAGGTTCCTAAGACCATTGGGAATATGTGTTTTCCTATGGTCTTGGGTGACACCTGTGACCCCTGTGAAAGGGTCGTTTGACCCCAAAGGGGTCACGACCCACAGGTGAGAACTGCTGCTCTAGTTACATTTACTTTAGCTGCACTTTCCAGAGCGTCCTCACTTTCAGATTGGTGAATTTCCTCCTTCTGCATTTGTTACATGGTTGATTCATTAACATTGAACCCATGGCTAACAGGACTATAACTCATGCTTGAAACTGAATTCATGGCCAGCGTTACTATCACTCGTGCCTGAATGAAGCTTATCTAACACGCTTTCTCCTTCTTGCACTTAGAAACCAGACAGTGCTTCAGCACTATACTTGGGGGCCACTTCAAACAGTGAAATTATCAACAGAAAGCAAACAGTGCAAAAAACATGGCACTGAAACCCCCTGAAAAGGACGGCTGTTGATGTTATAAGAGCACGCTGCCGTTGGCTGCCGCTGAGAATGTACACACTGGGCAACTCAAACTTTTTGGTGCGCTGCAAGTGTTGATTTTGTGGTTCATCTGCTTGCTAAAGTCTGTTTTTATGGATTTTAGCAAGTAGGTGACTTTACAGATGTGGACTGTGAGTAATGGAAATCAGCCGTGTGGGCTTTCGGAGTGTTAGCTTGGCTTCTGGGTGGAGCACGGATCGGAAAAGGGAAAGGCTAGATCCCAGGAAGCTAGTTTCACTGTTACCGTGGCGCTGCGAGTGAAGAGAAGGCGACTCGCGAGAGACTGTCGAGGGGAGGGTATTTACCAGCTGGGACACGGGGGTGACTCACTTCATGACCCCGAGTTCTGACACCTTGGTGTTTGACCCCTTTGTGTTCTCTTTACATTTATTCGGGTGTTTTGTCTGCTCTTTCAGTGTGTGAGCTCCTTGAGAGTAGAGATCGGTTCATTACTTGTTGTTTTGTTTGTTTTTGTATTCCTAGCACCTAGCACAATGCATGGCACATAGTGTTTAATAAATACGTGTTAATTAATTGAGTGAATTGAGTGACTGGATAGAGAAATTATGAGGAGAGATGGGGTTTAAAAGGAAAGACAATGAATGACTCCTGTTTTGGACATACTGAATTTGAAGACTTAAGCAGGGTAGAGATGAGGATCGAATATATGGTTTTTGGAAACTGATGTGATCACTAAGTAAATGTAGAGAAAGAGAGATTGCGCAGGACTGTGCCCAGCCCCTTCCCTAGATACTGACGGTTGATCTGTTATTATTTACTGGTATACTAAGACTGACTTCTTGCTTCTAGGTTCCTAGCTGTCCTTGGGAAGAGCTAAATCTATTCTAGCTATGATCTAGTTCTTTTTTTTTTACTTCAGCTTGGACTCAACAAATCTTGTCAATGCATTTTGGGCTTTTTTCACCAAAAAAATAACCAACCAGAAACCTATGACTAGCCTTTCTCCTACTTCTGGATGTTTAATTTTCGTGAGCATTTAGAATTGTAGCAAAATTATAAAAGTTTTAGAGTTGAAAGGGACAGATGAGAAAACCCAGGATGATGAAGTCCAAAATCACAGTTATTGGTTGAGTTAGGACTAGAGTATAGATTTCCTGAATGTGCCCTAAGTTCTGTTGCTGTTCAGTTGCTCTTCATGACCCCATTTGGGGTCTTTTTGCCAAAGATACTGGAGTGGTTTGCTATTTTCTTCTCCAACTCCTTTTACAGATGAGGAAACCGAGGCAGACAGGGTTAAGTGACTTGCCAGAGGTCACACATCTAGTAAGTGTCTGAGGATCGATTTGAACTCAGAAGATATGTCTTCCTGAATCCAGGCCCAGAGCTCTATTCACTGTGCCACCTAATTGCTCTTTCTAAGTACAACGTATAATTGAGGCAGTTTGGTGTAATGTTTGGAGCACCAGACTTCCAGTCAGATGACCTGGGTTCAAATCCTGCCACAGATACTCACTTGCAGTGTGACCTGAAGCAAGTCACTCACCCTCTTTGTGTTGCAATTTCCTCATCTGTAAAATGAAGGAGTTAAATTTGATGGCTTTTAAAAGGCCACTGTTGTTTGTTGTTCAGTGTTTCAGTCCTGTCTGACTCTTTGTGACCCCATTTGATGTCTTCTTGGCAAAGATACTGGAGTGGTTTGCCATTTCCTTCTCCAGCTCCTTTTACAAATGAGGAACCAAAGTATACAGTGTTAAGTAACTTGCCCAGGATCACACAGCTTGTAAGTTTCTGAAACAGGACTTGAACTCAGGAAGATGAGTCTTCTGACTTCAGACCTGGGACTCTAGCAACTATGCTACTTATCTGCCCTCTTAAGGCACTATCTAATTTTAAATCTGTGATTCTATAATCCCACATAACCTACTCTTTGTGTTCTGTTGCCTACAGCTTTATTTTTTCCTGTTTATATTTTGGCTACAAGGGATACCTGCTGTTTAACTATTAACTATTTTTTCTCCATTCTTTCATCTCTAGAACTTCCCTACCCTGTGTTCTCTTTAGCCTCATTCTGAGCCTATCTATATTCATTAACAAAGTTCTTCTCTACTTCCCCTGCCCCCCAAATTATTAGAGCTGGAAAGAACCTTAGAAAACACCCCTCTCCCCTTATTTTGTACAGAAGCAAATTGAGGCTCAGAAAAGACAAGTGACTTGTGCAAGGTCAATTCAAAGTTTACATGAGGTGGGTTTTTTTTTTTTTAAGTATCACATTAATTATAGGATTTGCCAGTATTTTAGGATTCTCAACCTTTATTTCCATTGCCCCTCTCCCGGAATCTTGTGCCAGGAAGAGTTCTTAAACACCTTAACTCTCAGAATTAACCACTTGTTTTTCCTTCTAGTTCTCTATCCTTCTAGGACAATTTGAGCTCCTTATGCCTTTTAAGGGAAGGATATGGCCAGACCCTTATTTGGGGGAAGAGAATAAACTCAGATACATGCTAACACTTTTCCCGTAGAAATAGCTGATTTTGTTACTTTACCCTTTTCAAAATAAGATCCCATATTTAAGACTTTATGACATACCTTTGCCCAGCCATAATTACTTGTTGGGAAATGGGAATCATGACATCATAGAATTTAAAGTTGAGACCTTAGTCTTTATCTAGTCCAACCTTCACATTTTGCAGATGAAGAACCGAGGCCCTGAAAAGTAAAGTGACTGGTTTCTAATAGAAGATCATGTGCTCCAGTCCCTTGATTCCAAACCTGCTTTTTTGTACCATAACACAACACCTATCCTAACACTCATTTATGTTACCTGGTTTTATGAAGTAGATGTGTGCCTGAAAAATTCTCGGAAACTGTAGGAGTCCATCAGGGCTGTCCTGTACTGACTTCTCTTCTCCCTCTACTTTTTCACTTGATGATCTCAGCAGCAACCATGAATTTAATTACTATCTTTATACTGATGATTCTCAAATCTACCTTTCCTGCTCCAGACTCTCTGCTGACTTCTAGTCTCACATCTCCAACTACTGAACTAGATGTCCAATAGACACCTTAAACTTAAAATGTATATCCAAAACAGAACTCCTTATCTTTCTGCCTAACCCTTCTTTCCCTCCTACCTGCCATATTACTATAGAAGGCAATGCTATCCTCCCAGTTTCTCAGGCTCACTACCTAGGAGTCATTTCTGGATTACTCATTATCTCCCACTCCCCCCATATTCAGTCTGTTGATTTACCTTTGCAGTCTCTCTCCTCTGAAATTGCCACTACTCTGTGGTAGGCTCTCATCATCTATAGATTACTGCTATAACCTGTTGGTGGTTCTTGCCTCAAGTCTTTTCCCTCTCCAATCCATTTTTCAGCCATGCAAGTGATTTTCCTTAAAGCAAAGGTCTGATCACCTCAGTAAATTGCATTGGCTTCTCGTTGTTTTCAGGAGAAGATGTAAGATGCTCCCCATGGCATTTAAAAAAACTCTTTATAACCAAGCCCCCTCCTTACCTGTCTTACACTTCCCATCATGTACTCTTTGATCCAATGATATTGGCCTCCTGACCATTTCATGTACAAGGCTTGTCTTGGCTGTGGGCATTCTCTCTGACTTTCCCTCAGGTCTGAAATGCTCTCCTTCCTCCCCTCTGACTGCTGACTTCCCTGGCTTCCTTTAAATCTCAGTTAAAATCCCACCTGTTACAGGAAGCCTTTCCCAGACCTTCTTAATTCCAGTGCCTTCCCTCCCTTAATTGTTTCATATTTATACTGTATATAACTTGCTTTGAATACATTTGTTTGCATGTTGTGTCCCCCATGAGACTGTAAGCTCTTTGAGGGCAGTGACTGTCTTTTGCAAACTCTTTGTATTCCCAGCACTTAAGGTAGTGCCTGGCACATAGTATGTACTTAATAAATGTTTATTTATTTATATCTTGTAATTTAAATAAAAGAATCTTGAATTTTCTGAGTTTTTTTTCTTTTTGGAGGGGGGAAGGCAGGGCAGTTAGGGTTAAGTGACTTGCCCAAGGTCACATGGCTAGGAAGTGTTAAGTGTCTGAGGCTGGATTTGAACTCAGGTCCTCAGGACTCCAGGGCGGGTGCTCTATTCACTGCCCTACCTAGCTGCCCTATTTCCAAGTTTGACAGATGTTAGAGATCATCTAGTACAGAGGTATCCAATTCTCACCACAACCAGTTAAAATGTAATTAGAAAATGTTTAACAAAATAAATAAAAAGACAAAATACAACGTTAATAATGTTAAATTGCAGTTTTCTGAGTCAGTTGTATACCTGCAAGGATCCCTTTCTATTTGTGTTTGATAACTTTGATCTAGTCCAGTGGTTTTCAACCTTCCTAATGCTGCTACCCTTTAATAGTTCCTCATGTTGTGGTGACCCCCAACCATAAAATTATTTTCGTTGCTACTTCATAACTGTAATTTTGCTACTGTTATGAATTATAATGTAAATATCGGATATGCAGGATGTATTTAAATTGAACATAACCCACAGGTTGAGAACCGCTGATCTAGTCTAATCAATTCATTTTTTTTACTAAGTTCCTAGAGAGTCAGGGTCACATCTTAATCTAAACTTAGTATTTCCCTCAGCAGCCTAAGAGAAGACTTTACAATGCTATGTGCCTATATAAACATTTTTAACTGAGCTGAATTAAATTCTAAATGAAGAAATTAAGGCTTAGAGAGGTAAAGAGACTTGTTTAAGTGGTTATACACCAAGCCTGGGAGTAGACCCCAGTCTCTACTCAGAGACATTATGCTGGAAAGAGCACTGGATTTTAAATAAAAGAACTAGTTGATGTTCACTCATGATTTTGAATGAAGCATTTCACTTTTTGGGGTCTCAGTTTCCAAGCAGTAAAAAGAACGAGTTAAACTGAATATTCTCAAAGGTCCTTTCTAGTGCCACATTAGGTGTTCCTCTTTTCGCTATATACTATTAGAATAAGATGCTCAGTTACATGGTATAGACAATTTAGAAAATAGGCTGCTTGGATAAGTTTAGTATTGTTGGCAAACCTAGAGATTTCACTGTATACTTTCTCTTCTAGGACCTTATAAAAATTTTAAATTAGACTGGTTCTAGCACTTATCTCTGGGAGGACTTAAGTGTTTTCAATTCATCCAGCCACTGCTAACAATCATGGCACAGAATGAATTAAGTTTTTGTTGAGGAGAAACCTTGGGTTTCAGTTTTGGTGGTGGTTGGAAGAAGCTCTGGGATAATTCCCTGTGGTGGAAAGACCAGTACCTAACAACACCTACCCAGGGCAGAAAATTATAGGATGCTCTTGTAATGCGTGGTTCTTGCCAGATGTAGACCACCTCTTTCTTCCCCCCATCTGTTGAGGAAGTACGAAAGCTTTCAACAATGCCCTTTAAATTTCCCCATCATTTCCTATTCAAGCTTTGCAGAGCGGTACTCACACAGGGTAGTTCTACCTCTTATACTTCCCTGATCCTATTTTAACATATTGTTAAATTGAAATTATCAGTTGAGCTTTCTGATACTTTTCTGTTTCCTTATTTTTGTCATTACAAATACAAAGTAGTATTGAAAATACCATTAGGGAAATAATTCCATCAAATATTTTGAGTATTTTTTTAACCTGATATTTAGCAACCTTTCTTCTTTGAATTGATTGGATACATTTTTATTTAGAGGGTTTTAGCATAAACGTTGATAGTTTAATATTACTGTTTTTGTGATGCTTTGTTATAAAAATTATTTAGACTGATTTTTAAAAAATGTAATCTATGTCTAGGCTTATCACTTAAAAAAAATTATTTACTACTAGTTTACAGCATTCAGTTCCACAAGTTTTTGAGTTCCAATTTCCCGCCCCCCCCCGCCCCCAAGGGTGGCATGCAGTCCAATATAGGTACTACATATACCTTCACATTAAACATTAGTCAAGTTGTATGTGGAATGAATAATGAGGAAGAAGAAACAAAATAAAACAAAAAAGAGAGAGAACAAGTAGTTTGCTTCAGTCTGCATTCAGACTCCGTAATTCTTTCTCTGAATGTGGATGGCCTTTTCCATCATGAATCCTTTGGAGTTATCTTATAACCTTGTATTGCTGAGATGAACCCAGTCTATCAACGTCAGTTATCACAGATACGATGTGTCTGTAATTGTATACAATGTTCTGGTTCTGCTCCCCTCACTGAGCATCAGTTTATGTAAGTGTCTCCAGGTTATTATGAAGTCTGTCTGCTCCTTGTTTCTTATAGCACAATAGTATTCCATTGCATTTATATACCATACCATTCCCCAATTGATGGGCATCCTTTTGATTTCCAGTTTTTGCTACCACCAAAAGAGCTGCTATAAATATTTTTGTACATGCAGGTCCTTTTCTCACTTGTCTGATCTCTTTGGGATACAGCACTAGAATTGGTATTACTGGGTCAAAGGGTATGCACATTTTTATAGCCCTTTGGGCATAGTTCCAAATTGCTTTCCAGAATGATTGGATCAGTTTACAACTCTACCAACAATGCATTAGTGTTCCAGTTTTCCCACATTTTCTCCAGCATTTATCATTTTCCTGTTTTGTCATGTTAGCCAATCTGACTGGTGAGATGTGGTACCTAAGAGTTGTTTTGATTTGTGTTTTTTCATATGCTTATAGATATCTTTAATTTCTTCCTCTGAAAACTGCCTGTTCATATCATTTGACCATTTATCAATTGAGGAATGACTTGTGTTCTTATGAATTTGACTCAGTTCTCTGTATGTTTTAGAAGTGAGGCCTTTATCAGAGACACTGGTTGTAAAAATTCTTTCCCAATTATCTGCTTCCCTCCTAATCTTGGTTACATTGGCTTTGTACAAAAACTTGTCAATTTAATATAATCAGAAATATCCATGTTACATTTTGTAATGCTTTCTATCTCAGGTTTGGTTGTAAATTCTTCCATTTTCCATAAATCTGACAGGTAAACTATTCCTTGCTCTCCCCATATTGCTTACAGTATCAGTAGGGTTGTCACTTATGCTTCTATACGTCTATTGTTCTCCTCTAGACTTGGCTTTTACAGTGATTAAATAAACATAGAATTTTTTTATATGACCAAACTTTTATGCCTTCCAGGTTTAAAGTTTTACGTGTAATTAAAACTGTCTCTCTATATAGAAATTCTAAGCAGCAATCTCTTGTTTTGTTTGTGGGAATTGCATGTTAAATAGCTTTAAAGATTAAAATATCAGGTACTAAGAAAATGTAATTAAGGTGCCTCAGCAGTTCTATAAACTTTCTTGAAATCATGTGATTGATTTAAAAAAAATTTTTTTTCATTTGCAAAAATCTCCTCTTCCCTACCCCCATCCCCACTGAGAACAAGAGAAAAATAAAGCTTATGCTACAGACTATGATCTAGCAAAACAAATTTCCACAATGGTTATGTCTAAAAGAATATACACATACATACATATATAATAAACATTTTTGGATGTGTATATGTTTCTTATTCTTTACACTGAATCTTCCCTATCAGAGATGTGTAACATCTTTTATCAGTAGTCCTCTGAAATTGTGGTTAGTTATTATGCTGATCAGAGTTCCTGTGTTTTTCATAGTTGTCTTTACAGTATTGTTATCAGTGTATAAATTGTTCTTCTGATTCTGTTCACTACACAGTTCATAGAAGTCTCCCTAGCTTTCTTGGGATACAATACAATAATACAATAATATTCCATCATACTTATATACCACAACTTTTCAGTTATTCTCTACTTGGTGGGCACATACTTTCATCTTATGCTATTATAATAAGTGCTAAATTGTACAAGTCAGATATTTAGAATATCAGCTGCTTGGATAAGTTTAGTTTCACTGGTAGACTCACAGAGATTTCCCTATGTACTTTCTTTTCTAAGTCCTTTTAAAATATTAATGTATAGCTATAAATATTTTTGTACATTTTTAGTTTGTTTTATTTATTTATTTATTTTTTAAAAATTTATTTTATTAAAATTTTTTTGAGTTACATATTTTCTCCCCGTCTTTCCCCCGCCCACCACCCCAAAACAGCCATCCCAGTGTGTCCCCCCTCCCCCAGTCTATTCTCTCCTATGTCACTTTTTGGTAGGGCAGA
>JAQQSU010005944.1:0-13657 GCA_028627135.1 Pseudochirops cupreus | reverse complement strand
TGAAAATTCCAAATCATCTTACTGATGCTTACTTCAAGAAGAAGAGGCTCCGTAAACCTAGACACCAAGAAGGAGAAATTTTTGACACAGAAAAAGAGAAATACGAGATTACAGAGCAGCGCAAGGCTGATCAGAAAACAGTAGACTCTCAGATCCTGCCCCAAATCAAGAAAATTCCTCAGCTCCGTGGCTACCTGCGTTCTGTCTTCTCTCTCTCCAATGGAGTTTATCCTGAAAACCTGGTGTTTTAAATGCCTTGGACAGAACACTTATTAAAATATTTGCAATAGCTAAAAAAAAAAAGATAAGGAAAAGGGTGGGTTACAAATTTAAAATTAGTTATTAATATAATAGCATAATACTAATTTCTCCCACAGGTTTGGGTCCAGGCTGTGTTCATTAGCTATGCTACCATGGACAAATCACTTACATTCTTTTATATTCTTTCCCAAAATGAGAAGATTGGTCTCAGAGATATGAAATTGGTCAGCAAAACTCCCAGTGCCAAACCAGAGTCAAATGTAATTTGTAAATGTTTGACAGAACAAAAAACAATAGAATACTGATGATGTTAAAATGTAGTTTTCTAAATCAGTATTGGCTTGCACGGATCCTTCTATGTGGTTTAGAGGTCTCCATTTCTTTTTAAGCTTGACACTACTGGTTTAGATGACCTCTAGCATCTAGTGGCTCTACCATTCCATGATTTTCTAACTCCTGGGATTGTGGTTTTGAGATATCTACCTCTACTTGCAATTGAAACTTTATCTTTGATTGGATAAAACCAGAGTAGCATCAGGAAGCAATGAAAATAAGTAGTTAATGTTCTTGATATCTCTCATCAGGTTTTAAAAATGCTGTCCTCACATCACACAACTTTTCTTTAAAGTTTTCACTTACAAATGTGATAGGTAAAAGATGTAAGAATGACTAGCCTTACTTTGCTGATAAGAAATATCCTGTGACCCAGCAATACCACTACTAGGTCAGTTTCCAAAGAAGAGTAGGGAAAGGGAAAAGAACATATATGTTTTAAAATATTTATAACTCCTCTCTTTATGGTGGCAAAGAACTGGAAATTGCATTGATGTCAAGTGGGGAATGGCTGAACAAGTTGTGGTATGTGATTGTGATGGAATACTATGTGCTATAAGAAATGATGAGTTTGATGATCTTAGAAAAACATGGATAGGCTTGTATGAAATAAGGAAGAGTGAAATCAGCAGAACCAAGAGAACATTGTATATAGTAAAAGCAATATTGTTTTAAGTACAAGTTTGAGCTACTAAGTCATTTTGACTATTATAAATGCACAAATTAACTACAAAGTACCTATGAAGGTAGATGCTATCTGAATACAGAGAAAGAACTGATAAAAAGAAGTATGTATAGAATGATTTTACATACATACATATATACAGATATATATGTATATATGTGTGCGTATACACATACACATATATGTATACACACACATACATACATATTTTGTCTAATGGTAACCATCTCTAGAGCAGAGGTGGGGGAAGGGAAGAAACAAAAAGGAAAAAGAAAAAAAATACATGATAACATCATATATTTAAAAGTAATAGCAAATTGTACATAGTAAATTTGCAATTTCATGCACAGTCATCTTTTAATAATTATACTATGTTATGGAAATGCTTGTTTTATTCCATAAATTAAAAATAAAAGAAATATTAGAAAAAAAAAAGAAAACCAACAGAGGCTTTGAAAATTTGTGACTTGCCCACTGCCACAAAGTTGGGAAGTATTCAAGGCAGGATTTGAACCCATCTTTCTTACTCTAATTCCGGTGTTCTTTCCAACATATCATATGACCATGGCATGAAACACGAAGAGTGGTTTTAAAAGTGCATAGTTTGCATGGATCACATATATTTTATACCTAAACATGTTGTTCTTCCTAAGAACTGAGGACAAGCTAGTAACAAAATGTTGATATAATCCAGCTCATTTGTATAGTGTATTTTCAAAGCACTTTGTTTAAATTTTTTAATTGCCAGGCAGTGTGAAATAATGGATAGAGAGTTGGCCTTGGAAACAGAAAGATTTAGGTTTTTGCTGCACCTGTGATATAGTGACTGTGCCCATGGAGAAGTCATTTACCCTCCCTTTGTTCTAGGCCTCTCTCTAAGACTATAAGTTGCAGAGAAGATACTGATTTGCATTATTAGAGAAAATTCTTCCCTGGGAATTCCCTAAACCAGTGAAGTCATAAATACAGCAACTGTCCTAATCTATTTTATGCTCCTGTCAAACTCTGTAGTGGGCTTATCTTCTAGGTAGATATTATTAGCTTCTCTTTACCAGAATATGGTAAAGAAACACAGGACATGGTAATTGTCTGATTTTTTTAAAAAGGAAATCATTACATATTTACTTATCGTTTACAACAACAACAAAAATAAAAATTTTGAAGTAATGTGTTGCGTAAAGCAAACTCCAAACTAGGGTCTTTCAAAGAAAAGCCCGTTTACATGAGCATTAATAAAATACCATCATCTTACTTACTTCTTTGCCCTGAAACAGTTTCTTCTTTTTTTGTTTACTTACCTGTTTTGTTGCTGTTACTGTTTTTATATAGTCATATTCAATGTGTATGTGTATGTGATAAATTCTGCTTTTTTCATTTTGTCTTATATCTTTGTATTCTACGTATTTGTCATTTTATTATGCCATAATATTTCATTGCATTGATATAACAGAATTTGTGTAGCCATTTCCAAATATTGGACATATGGATTCTTTCCAGTTTTTTTTTTATTATGAATAGAGCAGCTTTGAATAATTTTGTACAGATTAGTCTCTTCCCCCTCCTGTTCCACACCCATTTTAAACATCCTTGGAGAATATTATTAGTAATGGAAAACTTTGTCTGTTTTCTTACTTTTCTTTATTATTGTCAGATTGCTTTCCAAAAAGATTGCACTGATTTCACAACTCTGTAATTTAGTAGTAGGAGTAGTAGTGGTGGTGGTGGTGGTGGTGGTGGTGCAAGTAGTGATACTAGTGGTAGTGGTGGTAGTAGTAATTATAGTAGCTGACATAACATTTTAAGATCTGAAAAACTATAACATATGACATATCAAGATATATATTTTATATGTAATGCATGTATATCATGTATACATAGGTTTATGTATGTAAATACATGTATATATGTGTGTGTGTGTATATATGTATTATTATTGGTATAAATAAAATACATATAAAGCCACCTTTTATGAGGGGCCTTTTCTAGTCTTCACAGCTACTAATACTTTCCTTTCTAAGGTTATCTTCTATCTACCTTGTATTTTATTTGTACCAATAAATGCGCGTCTGTTCTGTTAGTTGTAAGCTAATTGAGGACAAGGACTATCTTCGTTTTTTCTTTGTATCCCCAGTGCTTAACACAGGCTGACAAATAAGTGCTCAATAAATGCTTGTTAATTCGTTACTTGATTATACACATTACCTCATTTGAGCCACAGAACAACCAAATGTGGAAGTATTCAGGAACAATAAGGGTTTGTGAAGCTCCCTGGAAGGATGTTGTAAGACTCAAATTATACGATGTATACTGTTATTTTTCCCGTTTTACAAATAATGAAACTGAAGTTGAGATGTTTAGTATCTTGTCCAAAATTTTCCATCAGTCATTTCTCTGCATCCCTGGTGACACTGATCCTTATTATTGTAAAATATCTTAATCAACTTGATGTAGGCAAATCAATACTTTTGTTGTTTTAATTTGTATTTTTCTGATTATTAGGGAAATTAAACAGTAATTTTTTTTTTAAGGCTTCAAGTTTCACTGTCAATTTCTGTTTCTTCCTTTGAAAACTGTCTGCTGATATCTTTTGGCAATTTATCCATTACAGAGTGCTTATTACTTTTGTATGTTTGTGTCAGTTTCTTATAGGTGCTAAATGACATATTGGTTTCAGGTATATTTACCATAAAGATTATTTCCTTATCTGTTCCTTTTATTTTGGATATTATACTTTTTGTTCTGCAAACTTTTGTTATTTTATATTATCAAATCAATCTATTTTATCTCTTGTATTTTCTTTGATTCCGTTAATGTTTGATAATTTTCTCACTCTAAGTGAACAGTATTTTCAGACTTCTAATAGACTAATCGCTTCAATTTTGAGTACTCTATTTCAGACAAAGAGAGCAACAATAAAGAGGAAAATGGCAACAATTAGGAAAGATTAGATATTATGGGAACGTTGCCTAAAGAGGAATATTTTAAAATTGTTTTTAACTGTGTGAAATATTCTCATGATATGGATGAAAATCATTTCTTCAATTTTCCTTAAGACTTTGCAGGAGGTGACAGACCTACATTTTAGCAGGAGAAAAATCGCAGTGGAACATCAGCAACGCTTCCTGCTTTAAAAGATTGTTAAATACTGGAATAAAATAAACTTCTCCAGAAGTTAAAGACTCTTGTAGGTTTTTAATCATAGGACCATAAAAATCTTAATTTAGAGGTAATCTTAAGCAGTTTTCAAACTCCTTATACAATTCAGAAGCTCCTGCTGCAGCATTCTGATCAGGTCCAACCTCTACTTGATCATTTTTAGCAGTTGAGAAAATAACCAACAGCCTACTTAGGTGCACTGGTTAAAGAACATATTCAGGAGACAGAGAAGTGTCACATTTGATTGGAGAAGAGAGGGTATGAAGATAATTAATATGTGATAAGGCTAGAAAAGAAATATACCACTCTATTGTAGAAGACCTTGAATTGCCAAGCAGAGGAGTTTGAACTTTAATTGAAAAATAGTTGGAAGCCGTAGAAAATTTTTGAACGGAGGAGTTCCAACTTAAAATCTATGCATATATTGTGAGATATAAGAAGTATGAATTTGAGGGAAGAGAGATAGTAAGTAGGAAAACCTATTTACAAGCCACTGATGACATGCATAACGGTATGTAATAGTATGTTTCCTGTGCAACTGGAATGTTGGTGATATACTCAATGTGCCAGAGATTTTGTGGAGATGTAATCAGTAGGATTTGGTAACTAATTAGCCATGCTAGTTGAGGAAGAGGAAAGAGGAAGATGACCTCAAAATTATCAGTGTGAGAGACAGGATAAATAGTTGTGTTACATAGTAGTAACAAGGGACATCCTTACTTTACTTCAGGCATTATTGAAAAGTAATCTAATTATTCTCCCTTACATGCAATGCAAGTTCTTGGTTTTAGATATCTATTTAGATTTCTATTATTTGCCTTTAAAAAAGTTTTTTAAAAAACATAATTTGTTTTGTTTCTAACTGAAATGTGTGTTTTTTTTATCAAAAACTTTTTCTACATCTACTGGAATTATCATATGATTTTTATTGTTCCTGTTATTAATGTTGTTAATTATGTTTGTAGCTTTCCTAATATTACACTAACCCTGACTACTAACCCTGCCTTCCTAGTATAAATCCACCATGATTCTTGACCAAAGGACTTTAATGGTATTTTGAGGAAACAGGAAGTTCTGAAATGCTGTGAGTTGATAGGATCATAATAATAGTCCTTCTAGTCTCTGTATACAGTTTGGCAGGAAAAACAGTTTTGGATGTCCTTCCAATCAAGTTTTTTTCCCTCGCTTACATTCACTTACTTTTGAGAGGTTTCGGTGTGGTGGCCTTTATCATCCTTCCCACAGAAGTGAAAATTAGTTATCAGAACAAGAGCTGGTTCTTTTAGAACAGGGAATCAGTTTACTGATTAAGATTAAAGGAGAATTACGGAGAATGTTAGTTGTGATGACTCAGATGGTGCTTGATTTTGAGACATATACATACATACACATATATACACACAAAGAGAGAGAAAATGTGTGTGTGTGTGTGTATGTGTATATGAAATTTCTGTCTCCTCAAATGCGAAAGACTCTCATTATTAAGATATCTACAATAAACCAGGATAATATGATCAAATCACCCCAGACTTCATTTTGGAATTATTCAGGATGATAGACTGTGAAGAGCAGTGACTTGGAGTCAGGACAGATGAATTTGAATCCTAATGGATCTAACGTGAACTAGTTAGGTGACCTTGGACAAATCACTTAATGTCTCTGAACCTTAGTTTCTTCATCAGAACAACGAAGATAGTAGTTATATTATATTGTTCCCAGGATTGTTATGAAGAAGGGCTGAAATTTTGATGTCATTGGTATAGGGAACTCTCAAGTGAGGAAACTTCCTTTACCAATGCAGGTTGTACCTTTTCTTCTATTTCTAATCTGAGAAAATTGCTTAGATTACTCTCAAGGTAAGTGATTTCCCCAGGTCTCACAGTCACTGAGTCTCAGGAGCAGGACTTAAACCAATCCCAAGCCTTCCTGGCTTTGAAACTAGCTCTATCCCCTACCGGAACTACCTCTCTTTTATTAATTAGAACACATATTCATGTCCTGTGCTGGAATTGTTTTTTATGATTAATACTGATTATTGTGAAGTATAAAACATCATGGTACAAATTTATCATTTCCTAAGGCTGTTATTTTTTCTCCTCTTTTGCTTTTACTTATCTGTTAATATACTGCATTCCAGTATTTTTTTCTTCACTTGCCATTAGCAAGGGAGGTGGTGTAATGTACTAGATATAGAGAAAACCCTAAGATTACATCAGTGTGCTGATTACTTGGGACAAAGTGAAATAATTAAATTTACATTTATAAAATATATTTTTATTTTTATATAACAGGTCTTCACATAATAAAACTTTTTATGTCTTTAGAAAAACTTTTAATATGTAGCATGTCTTCTTTTTTGATCCATTCACTTGTTTTGTATGATTTAGTAATGTGTTCATAAAATTTTATCCATATTCAAACTATGTCTGTCATGAACTCAAGGCTCTTCTCCATCCTCATTGCCATCTGACAGGCTTTCTCTTGTGTTATAAATCATGGTGCCCATAACTAAATTTCATACTTCATGTAGTATGATAGACAGAATTTCAGTGGGATTATCACCTCCATATTATAGTGAAAAAAGCACTAATCTTAGAGGCAGAAGACAAGAATTTCACTCTTAGCTCTAACGTGTAAGAGCTGTGCAACACTGATTAGGACACTTAATCTTTTTTGAATCCTACCTTCCTTTAAAATGGAGAGAATTATTCCTGTTCTCCATATGTCACAGTGCTGTTGTGAGTAACCACTTTATAAACTTTTCAAGTGCTAACAAAATGGCAGGTGATGTTTTCCATGTTTCCTGAGGAAACCATACATTTGTTAGAGGCTGGAAGCATTTTTGTCTGATTTATCAGAAGAATTTCTTTGTGCAGGTGTCTTCAGCAAAGCACAATTTATCTTAAGGTACTATGTGTGGAGGCATAATTACTGCCTGTAAATATCCTCAAATCTCCCAAAGATCATAGAATGGGATAACAGCATGGCATAAGTTAATACTTAGCAGTTTCAGCAAGAAAAAAATAGTGCAGCATATAGTTAGTCATATTTTCTGTTGAAATTGAGGCTTGAAGATCTTATTTCAGGGTTTCTTTTCCTGGAGTTTTCACTAGCACCTCTCACATAATGGCTCTTGACAAGCTTAGATTTTAATTGGATTGTGGAAAAAGAAATACGGGTATTTTAAATCATATGCACGTGACTAATAAGAACAAGTCAGGTATTACTGGCTTGTAGCTACAATTTGAAATTGACTGACTTTATCATTAGGACCCCAACCTCCCTTTTCACATTTCATTCAGGCATCTGAATGTTGTCTCCCTGTGACATTTTTTCAAAGTGGTGATGATAACTTATATTAAAATACTTTACATTGCAGTTCAGCCCTGTGAACTAGAGAGTAGAAGTCAGAATAAGTCTGTTTTACTAAATGAAATGGTTAAGGAAATGGAGCCTCAGAGAAGAGAAGTGATTTTTCCTTGGTCATACTTATAACAACGTTGAGAATGGGCTTTAACCTACTCTTCTATCTCTGTACATGTTATTAGTTTATATTTTGATCCTATACCTTCATAACTAATTACATTGTTCTATTTTTACTGTGAAATGTGCTATGCTGTGTGCCATGGTCAAAAGATCCTAAATTCTGAATCTCTAGAGCATTGGAGTAAAAAAAAGTTTCTTGATTATAGCCCTTGGTGTATATTATGAATGTACAAAATCGTTATTGCAAATTTAAATGATAGCAGTTATCTTTGCTACTCACGGGCAGATGTCATCCAATGAAATATGATATATTACTGAGTTCTGGTCTTATTCCTAGTGATTTAATTTGTGAAATGTGTTAGGTACATAGAACCTATCAAGCGCCTGGTTGACTGAAACGCTATGGCAAATTAGCTCCTGAGCACATAGCTGTGGAAGGTCATAAACAGCTTCCCATTATCACAGAACAACTACCACCCTAAATGGCTACAAATGGAATATAGATATATACCCAGCAAGGAAGAGTCTTCTTTTCTGATAATTCTGATAATCTGCTTTTCAACTTGAATTATTTGTAGAGTGCTTTCTTAGTGAAAAGAAGAGGGTGGTTATTTTAGAACCTGGTACTAGAAAGGGCTTTGCCCTTGCCATTGTTCTGTGGCTGAGACCATGCTGCCCTAGTGTGTAATGAATGTTTCACTCTACATCAGTGCTTCAGACTCTAGTCCGCAGGAGATATGCTGTTATTGTCTTCATCCTAAAAGAATGAAGACCCAAGTTGGAAGCCACTGGTTTTTGAAGAGAAGGGGGAGTTAGTAAAGCTCATCAAAGATTTTTAGAAATCAGGTTCCTGGGAGGCTGCTAATAAATGGTCCAAGACAAATCTGACTAGATATCATGAGGTAGTGCTTGTGTCTTAAATACAAAGTGAAGACGACTAGGAAGTAAAAAGTACTGACAGGTACAGTTTTCTCCTGGAAAGAAATCTCTTCTTTTGCTTCCTGTATCTTAAAGTAATGATCATATCTAGTTGTGAAGCCTTTCTGCTGCCCTGCAAGATTTTATTGAACCAGCTACCTTGGCCTATTAACAGATCACTAAATATACAGTGCAGATTCCAGACTTTACGTTTGTTCTTACTTTTTATTCAACCTGGACCATGTTTATCCATTTTCCTTTCTCTCAGACAGCGTTTACCCACTTATTAAATTCTGCTTCATAGAATCTTAGAAGGACTTTAGTGACCAGATGGTCCAGTTTATTCCTTTGCCTTTTTTAACAACATGCATGGTAAGTAGTCATCCAGCTTTTGCTGGAAAACTTGCAGTGAGGGGGAACCTACTATGTTTTCAGAAAGCCTAGTCTACTTTTTGATAGCTTTAATTGTTAGAAAGTTTTTCTAGTCTTTGATTTGTCTCATTGTACTTTTTGTCTTGTTGATAGTTATGCCAAGCACATTAAGCTTAATGCTTTTTCCATCATATAGCCCTTTAAGCTCTTAATGGTGGCTCTCATACCATTCTTCCTCTCCCCTCCACCCATTACTTCGGGGGGATAAAAAGCTATCTTTCCTTCTGTCCTCTTGTTGTTCAGTTGTGCCCAACTCTTTATGACCCCCTTTAGGGTTTTCCTGGCAAAGATACTTTGAAAGTCTTATATCCTAGGATTAAATACCACCTCAAATACCTCTTTGGCATCTGAGCTGCTCCTTGCTGCTTACCACCTTTCCTTTTCAACTAATTCTTTCACTTTCTGGCTTTCTGATCTATTGATAGCCCGTGTTGAGCTGTGAACTACCAATGACCTGTTGCCTAGCCATCTGCTGCTTCTCCGATGAACCATTACTGCCATCTGTTTACATCTTCTGTGCAGAGTTGTAATTGCTAAAGACTCTAACTCTTTTGTGAGATAGCCCTTAGCTTAAAGGCTGTGGCTATTTATGCTCTTTGGTAATTCATGTTAACAGTCTCACCCAGTTAGCACTACAATTGTCCTTCAGGTCAAAGCTAGCATTTTGACTCAGCTGGAATAGAACCGACACCAGATGCTTTGCCACAAAGGCTACAAGCCAAGACCAAAGTGGAAGGAGTGTTGGTGTATGATTTTCTGTTTGCAGATGATTGTGCACTCAGTGCAGCCCCTGAAACTGAGATGCAACAAAGTTTGAATCAATTCTCCTCTGCTTGTGCTAATTTTGGCCTTACAATTAACACCAAGAAAGCACAGCTGCTCCATCAGCCAGCTCCACACCATCCATATGTGGAGCCATCAGTTACAGCAAATGGGGAAGTTTTGAATGCTGTGTATAAGTTCACTTACCTTGATAGAGTACTTTCTAGGGATGTACACATTGATAATGAGGTTGACACATGAGTTGCCACAGCTAGCTCAGTGTTTGGGAGTCTCTGAAGGAAAGTATGGGAAAGAAGAGTTATTAGACTGACTACCAAACTGAAGGTCTACAGAGCCATTGTGCTGACCTTATGGTTATATACCTGTGAAACCTGGACAGTCTACTAGTGCAATGAATCGCTTCCATTTGAATTGTCTTAGGATGATTCTGAAGATAAACCTGGAAGATAAGATACCAGACACTGAAGTCCTTTCTCAAACTAAACTGCTGGGCATTTAAACTCTGCTTCAGAGAGCATAACTCTGAGTGGCTGGCCACATTGTTTAAAAGCAAAACATATGCTTGCCAAAAAAACTATTCTATGGAGAACTCATACAGAGTTGTTGGTCAGAAGAAGCAAACAAGGACAATCTCAAGATCTTTCTTAAGAACTTTGGAATTGATTGTATGACATGGGAAACACTGGCATAGGACTGTTTAGCATGGCATGCCAACATCAGAGAAGGTGCTGTGCTCTATGAGTAAAGCAGAATTGAAACAGCTAAAAATATGTATATGTGTATACACACACACACACACACACGTATTTATATATATATGAAACACGCAAGATGCACAGATTTAGAGTATCCCCCCAGAATGTTGTCATGGACTATTTATGCCTGACCTGTGGTAGAGTATTCTTAGCTCATATTGATCTGATCAGCCATAGTCAGACACGCTAAAACTTGACTCTAGCATAGTGATGGCATTTTGTTCCTCTTCAAACCGAATAACAACCAACCATCATTTTGACTGATTTTGTTTCCTTTTACCTCCCCTAGCATCCCTTTTAACATGTCCTGTAGGTTCACACCACATATTTGAATAAAGATAGCCAATTTCCTTTCAGCTATGATCCAGAGTATTTAAAAGTTATTCTGTACTGGAGAAGAAGCCTCTGGTATGAGGGGTTTTGAGAGCCCTTTTCAGAGCTACTCATCCACCTTTGGTGTCCACTTGGCATTCAGCTCACCTATGGCTCCAAGAATCTGTAGCATATGCAGTGGTCACACCCTGGTAAAACCATCTTGGCTGATGGGCTAAACCAGGTTGATGGTAACCCACAGGCCTCAAACCTGTTGATGAGTTAGAGGGATCTTTATCCCATGTGAAGACTTCCCCTGATCTAATGGGCAGATGAGAACAATTTGTTCCAACAGCCATGACGGTGGTTGAAGCAAGTGCTGTGGAGCACTTGGAGCTTGGTCAGACATTGAAGACACCAAGGTCATCCACTGCATCCTGGGCCATTGTCAGTTGTCCTGACTTTTTGGTTTTCCACTGCTCTTTGATGACTCTGGAAGAGAGAGTAAGAATAATGACTTTGTGCAACTCTGTCTCACTTACCTCCAGTTCATGTGCTTGTCAAGGCATCACCTCATGATGTGATTGGTCCTCTTAGAAAAAGAACAAATTATAACAACTAGAAAGGACCAGGTGCAGCTAGTGACCTCTGTAATGCATTCTAGCTGTTATAAACAAATAATTTCTCTATGTGTGCATGTCTAAAGAAGTCCCCAAGGGTCTGATTTTTAAATTTGTCATATTCATTAATGGCATTTATTAAACAACTCCTGAGTACAAACCGCTGAACTAATAATAGAACTAACTGTGTGCCATATAGAATGTGCTAAGTTTAGTTGTGACATAAGGCTTGACCTTCTGGAAATTGGAGTCTGGTTCAAAAAATAATGAAATTTAGCCAAATCTCCCATCCCACTGTAGGATATGTATATGGAGGAAGCCTTCAAGGTCATTTATTTTTATTTCCATATTTACCAAAAGCCAAAAGTGAGGGTGGGAATGTTGACAGTTATGATCACTAAGTATCCGATTGTTCCCAGCCCTACTTATCAATCAATTTTAGGGGAGGTTTTAGTGGGGAAGAAGACACTAAGTCTGCAGCTTTTTGTATTACCTGATTTACCCTCACCTCAAAATTGTCAAATTCTTGCTACTTTGGGGAGGACAACTTCTGCTGAGATGGACCTATCTAAATTGTCTCAATGTTACCTATAAAAGCCATTTGAAACCCCATCTTGAAGCCATTGCTAATCTTCAGTGATCACCTGTGTTTCTACCTTGAAGGACTTATAATAAAATCCTTTTAATTCTCTCTATCCTGAGTTTTGCCATGTTAATTAGGGTGAAAACCCAAATGAAGAATTTTCATTTCAACTTGGAGAGTGCCTTTTCCAAAGCCACATAACTGACGGTAGAACTAAGACTAGTAGTACTTGGTTCTCCTGCCTCTAAGTCCAAAGATCTTACCATTGCCTCATTTGTTAATCTGCCTAACTCTAAGGTGGGTTTTAAATTCAATTAATTCCTTAACTTCTTCAAAGAAAAGCTGTTCTGTGTTATTCATTGACTCTAGTATGGCTTTGCATCCAAAAGAGAGGGAGAAGTTAAATTTCAGATAAAAAAGGACTCCTCTTTTCTCTCTTGAAACTTTTCTCTTGGAGCCAAGATGGCGGCATAGCAGCAGCAACATATTGCAGCTCTCACATAGACACCCCAAAATGCCCATAAAATATGACTCTAAACTAATCCTAGAACTCCAAAATGCACACAAATATACCTTCCACTAAAGTCAGCTGAGCTACGAGGAACCATATCAGCACTGCAAACCAAAACCAGCCTGGCCTGAAGCCCTGACTGAGCCGCAGGGGCGACTGGGCAAGAGGAGCGGAGGAGCCTCAGATTAGCGGCAGCTGCGAGTAGCATTCAGAACTAGGTCAGTGGAGCTTGCAAAATCGGGGGAGAAAAGCGTCCGCTGAAATGCCTCCAGGGTGGGAAAGTGAAAGGCAGAGGTTTTGCACCCGCCTCTGCGTTGCAGCTTGTGTGCCTGCGGCCTGCAGACAGCGGGGGACTAATCAATTGTTCAGACGCCAGTGCTCTCGCGTTGAGTGGCCTGAATCCGGATTGCGGTCTTGGGCTTTCGGTTGTGGACTCTTCATTATCCAGTGAGCCGGAAGTAAGTAGGAAAGGGTCCCAGCACCTTCCTGAGAGTTACGGCAGCTGGGAGGACCCCAGCGATTTGGGACAGAGCTTTCCCTTCTGGAAGTAGAGCCCCACAGAGATTTTGAAAAAAATCACGGACTGACCAACCATGAGTAAGAATAAGCATAAGAGGCAAAGTAAGAACAGTAATCAAACCCTAGATTCCTTCTTTGGGGAAAAGAAGGATCATGGCAAAGAGAGGGAGGAGGAGAGTGCAGCCAGAGCACCCCACCAGGGGCCTCCAATAAACATGAAGAATGCCTTAAAGCTAGAGATGAGCTGAAGAAGGATTTTGAAAACCAAATAAGAGAAGTGGAAGAAAAATTGGGAAGAGAAAT
>JAQQSU010005943.1:0-13658 GCA_028627135.1 Pseudochirops cupreus | reverse complement strand
TTTGTGGGTTCTGGAGCTCTAAAATTTTAGAGTCATATTTTCTAGGTGGTTATGGTGGGAGCTGCAGAGTTCTCCTGCTTCTATGCTGCCATCTTGACTCTGTCCCTCCACAGGCCTTCGTTAGATAACTTAGCTAACCAGAGTATACTTGACTAAGTTACTGGCCTTTGAGACTACCTTCCAGAGAATTGAATAGTTTGCCACAGTCTGATAAAATATGTCCTTGGACTATATTCTGATTTTGTATTTTGTTGGTCTAGAAAGTTATATTTTTTATATATACAGTTTATATGCATTTTCTGTCTCTTCATTGAAATGTAAATTTATTTTAAGTATGATTTTTTTTGTCTTTTGTTCTTGTATTCCCAGTGACTCTAACATTGTAGGCATGTAGTAAATATTTGTTAATTGAATTTAGAAACTAGTATAGGTTACTCTAATGATTAGGGTATTCTTTGAAAAAATGTTCATATTAAAATATAAATACATTAAAATTATTAAATTATCAAATATTACATTAAAATATAAATACATTAGAATATATGAGATCATCAGAGTATATTCTGAATTTATATTCAGAAGCTATGGCAAATTGCAAACATTATCCTTCAATTTTCACTGTAGTCATGAGGACCAGAATGGCATTTAGAGTATCATTCTAAAATGGGCTGAAATATAAGATAGATAATAAAAGTTTATAAATATATTGGTATTCCTGAATTCATTTTCAATTAAAATGATGTATTTTTGAATTTATTTTCATCTTCATTTTATTTGACTATTTAGTTCATCATGTGCCTCTGTAGTAAAAGAATGAAAACTGCCACCAAAATGTGGGCCCAAGGCAGACTCCAACAAAATAGAAACTAAACTTTGATTTTAAGGGTTGTGGAATCTAATAAAGAAGCTATATTTTAAGGAGCAAATGAATCAGTACAACCTGTTCCTGACATAACTGCCTTAAAGACCCTCTAGCAAACATCAGCAGAATTGGTTTGTAATTTAGCATGTCCTTCACTCTGAACATGGTCCCTCAAGGTTTGTGTGAAAGTCATGACATATACAAACACTATTTGTTTCAGATTGATCATCTGTGATTAATGTTTTCTTTTACAGCCTATGAATTAAATGATTACTCTTGCCAAGAAAGCTATAAGTATCTTCACTTTACTTGTCAAACACTGAGTCCATCTGAATTTTTCCCACTTATTGTGTTTTTCTTACTTGCTTCTTTAAATGAAACATCTTTTAAACCAATGGAATAAACTTTAAAAATATAAAGTGGTAAAATATAGCCCTTAGGACTGTGGAAGTTAGTTAATTAAGCTTTCTTGTAAAAGTTTCTAACTAAGAGTAACAGATTCAATCTATAATTCCATTTGTCTAACCAGAGTTAGAACAATCAAGGAATGATTCACCTGACTGAGTGGTTCTCAACCTTCCTAATGCCACAACCCTTTAATACTTGTATGTGGGAGTATCTGCATGTGGGTGGACCCGCCTGGAAACAGATAGAGGAGCCGTGTCTTGGTTCCTAAGACCATCAGAAATATGCGTTTTCCAGTGGTCTTAGGTGACTCTGTTCAACTCCCAAAGGGGTTGCTACCCACAGGTTGAGAACCGCTGACTAGTTACATCACAGCTAAAGGGTTTTAAATGATTTTTAATGTGTTCCTTAAAATCCAAATAGACAGCATACAATTGAATACAAATTATTTAACATATTTTCCTAGTAGTTCTTCAACTCTCCACTAAAATTGCATTTTGATGTTAAATACCAGAAGAAAAAAGACTCTATTCTACTGAAAGGTTATGCCTGCAGAATGCAAACTTTGTTCTGTTCTACTGACCTACGAATATCAGTGGTTAACTTGAGAAAAATAAACTACACACACACACACACACACACACACACTCATACATATATACACACATGTATATAGACACACACACATATGTATATATGTTCTATTTCAGTGGTGTACTTTTTAATCCTACATATTTTATTTTATGTCTTTAAGGCATTAATATGAGAATGAGTCCATATCAGTAGACTGCCAAAGAGGTTCCAACACAACAAAGATTAATAATCTCCACAGTAAAAGAGTCATTTCAGGTGTGCTGAGAGACTGTATCTGTAAGCCAAGGTAAGTCTACCTTCATTTAGAGAGGCTGTTTGCTAGAGGTCTGACCATTGCAAAATAACTGTTTTTGACTTCAGGAATTCATTACATATTCTATTAAGGTACTGCAGGTTTGTTGCATTGTTAGTGTTATTCCTTGCAAGCCTTAAATTTAGTCTTTATTTATTTTATATGCAAATAAATCTATAAATTAACTTATTTATGCAAATGTTGTTCCCCATGGTAAAATATAAGCTCCATGAGAGTAGGAACTGTTTCCTTTTTCTCCAGGTCCATAACTCTAGTGGCATACAATAAATGAAATATAATAAATGTGTAGAAAATGCTTGCTGAATTGAATTGTATTGACTTGGTGAAGGGAAGATACACATAGATGAAATTATAATTTACAAATATTAAATTTAGCTTTTCCTCAAATATAGAGAATGAGAAAACAAGGCAATTTTTTATTTTAAAAAATGTGAGGAACCTTGATGGTAGAGGAAAAGGACCAGATTCATTTGAATTCTTCCAAATTCCCTTCCAAACAATGTTAAAATGATACCTCAAGTCTGGAACAGTAGAACCAGCAGAAGAAAGAGGTGAAACAATATTCTAGTTCAAGATAAATTAGAATGTCAGCAGGAAAGGTCTGTCTCACTGGGCTAAGAGGAGAGTGCAGTCCAGTGCACACTGAGCCTAGCAAGCCAGCAGCAAGGACCTAATCCTGGCACAAACTAGCAGTGAAACCCTGGTTCTCTACAGAAGGCAACCAGCAATAGGTCACAAGAGGATCAGGACAGCAGAAAGTCTTAGAGGCAAGTGAATCTGTAGCAGTGACTTCTTTTTTTTGAACAAGTATAATAATGATTTAAGAACAAGAATACTTTAAAAATACATCGAATGGTAAAAGAGGCAGAAAAGCCCACTGAAGAGAACAACTTTTTTAAAAGCAGATTTGGCCAAATGGAAAAGGAGGTACAAAATATAATTTAAGAAAATAAATCTTCAAATGTTAGCATTGGGCAAATAAAAACTAATGCCTCTACAAGAGATCAGGAAACAATAACACAAAATCAGCAAGATGGCAGAGAAAATTCTTAATGGAAAATTTAAATGAATTACAGATGGAAATTAACAGTAAAACAGTACTAATAATGGACCTCAGCTTTCCCTCTCAGAAGTTAAGGAGATGAATAGAATTTTAGAAAAGTTATACGTGACAGACACCTGTAGAAAATGGAATGGAAACAGAAAGGAATAACCTTTTTTCTCAGTGATGCATAACACCTTTAAAAATTGACTCAATATCATGGCATTAAAACACCACTATCCAATTCAGAAAAGCAGATGTATTAAATGCATTCTTTTCAGATCACAATGTAATGAAAATTTAATAAAAGGTCATGGCCAAAGTGATGGAAAATACATTGCGAACAAAATAATCCAATTCTAAAGAATGAGTGGAAAAAGGAACAAATCATATAAACAATCAATAATTTCATTAAAGATAATGACATCAAAGAAATGACATACCAAAATTTATGGGATACAGTCCAAGCAGCACTTACAGAAATTTATATCTCTAAACACCTACAGCAATAAAGTAGAAAAAGAACAGAATTGAACATGCAAACAAATAATAGAAAGAAAACAAATGAAAACTACCCAATCAAACATCAAATTGAAAATTCTGAAAAATCAAAAGACTGCTTAATAAAATTGAAAATAAGAAAATGACTGAATTAATAAATAATATAGAAGCTGATTTCATTTTAAAAAACAATAAAATAGATACACTGATTTATTTAATAAAAAGGAAAGAACTAAATCAAATTACCAGCATCAAAGGTAAATTAACCTTAAGCAATGAAGAGGAAATTAAAGGAATTATTATGAGCTATTTTAGCAAATTTTATGCCAATAAATCTGACAATCTAACTGAAATGGATGAATATTTTTAAAAATAAAAATTTTCCTGATTAAAATAAGAACACATAGAATTCTTTAACCTCATTTTAGAAAAAGAAATTGAACAGCACATCAATGAGCTCCCTGAGTGGGAGGAACCAAACAAATCAAGGAATCAAACAAACCCAAGACCAGATGTAACAGCAAGCACCCTTGCATACCCTGAAAGGCTACTAGCACAGGTTCTTTGGTCTGCTTTCCTAAAGGAAAGTAACTCAAAAAGGTTTAACAATCTTACTTTAATCAAACATATATATAATTTACTTAGTTTGGGGGAAAAGTCAGCACTCTAAACTTCAGAGAAAATACAAAAAGAAATTACAGGCAGACAAAAACCACAGAGAAAATAACACAATTCAAGAGACTGACAGATAGGACTTCTAGCTGTCTGACCATTACAAACAGAGAGAGAAGCACCAACATCTGGGTTCCCAAAATCAGGGGGCTCAATGGCTACCCAGAATTTCATCTGGCCAAATCACACAACTCTTCCCATAAGTGAACCCCAAAGCAAAACCTCACCTCAATGTGTGTGTGTGTGTGTGTGTGTGTGTGTGTGTGTGTGTGTGCCCTTCTTCAGGGTCAGAGAACATCACAACCTTCATGATCCACTGCCTCATTGCAAAGTAACAAAAGGAACAAAAGGTGTGGGCATTCCTGGAAAAACAAGCCTTCCCTAAGCAACCTTCTCTTATTGAGCTCCAAGTGAGACCCATTAAAGGGCAAGGAAGATCTTCAAATTCTTGTACCATTATACCAGATGTATTCACAAGTGAATTAATTACAATGCTATGTAAACTATTAGGGAAAAAAGAGCAAAGAAGGAGCCCTACCAAATTCCTTTTATGGCACAAATGTAGTTATGATACCTAAGCCAAAATAGAGAAAGAAAACTATAGGCCAATTTTCCTAACGAATATGAATGCAAAAATTTTAACTAAAAGGCTATTAAGAAGATTACAGAAATACATCACAAGCATTATACATTGTGTTTAGTGGTATTTATCCTAGGAATGCAGAGTTGGTCCAATATTAAGAAAAATATCAGCATAATTGACCATGTCAATAAGAAAACCAACAAAAGTCAAATGATTATCTAGATAGATGCAGTTTTTTTTTTACAAAATACAATACTTATTCCTATTAACAATTTTTAGAAAGTGTAGGAATAAGTTCAACTTTCTTTAAAATGGTAAGTAATATTTATCTAAAAACACCAGCAAATATTATCTGTAATGTGGAAAAGCTAGACACATTCCCAATATGTTCAGGGGTAAAGGAAGGATGTCCATAATCACAAAGAAATGCTGGTCATAACGATAGGAGAAAAAGTAATTGAAAGTATTGGAACAGGTCACAAGGAAACAAAACTATCACTCTTTGCAAATAATATTGATGATATACTTAGAGAACCCAAGAGATTCAATTTTAAAAAAATAGCTGAAATAATCAACAACTTTAGCTCAGTTTCAAGTTATAAAGCAAACACACATGAATCACTATAGTATCTGTATATTACCAGAAAAATCCAGCAGCAAGAGAGAGAAATTACATTTAAAATAAATGTAGATGATAAAAAATTTGGAAGTCTACCTGCCAAGACAAACCCAGGAAATACATGAAGACAATTACAAAACATTTTTCATACAAATAAAGTGAGATCTAAACTATTGGAAAAATATTAACTGCTCATGGGTAGGCTAAGATAATGTAATAAAAATGATGATTCTACCAAAAATAATATGATTATTCAGTGCCATACCAACCAAAGTACCAAATGTTCATTTTATAGAGCTAGAAGAATGTTAACAAAGTTCATCTGGAAAAACAATAAGGTTAACAATATTATGGAAACTAATGAAAAAAAGTTGAGGCAGGTGGTCTAGCAGCACCTGATTTCAAATTGTGTTACAAAGTGGTAAACATCAAAACAATCTAGTACTGATTAATAGAGTGATGGATCAGTGTAATAGATTAAGTACAGAATATACTGTATGAAATGATCACAGTAATTTTATGTTTGATAAATACAAAGATCCAGACTTTTGGGAAAAGAATTCACTATCTGACAAAAATTGCCAGGAAAACTGGGAAGCAGTTTTGCAGAAACTATGTACAAACCAGGATCTCATATCATACACAAAGATCAGGTCAAAATGGATATATGATTTGGACACCAAGGGGATACCATAGACAAATTAAAAGAAACATGAAATAGTTTGCTGGTTAGAGGAATTCTTGATAAGAGAAGATTTTATGATGAAACAAGACAGAGAGATCATTATAAGAAATAAAATGGATGATTTGGATTACATTAATTGAAGAAGTTTTCTTACAAAAAAACCCCAAAATCAATGCAGCCAAAATTAGAAGGAAAGCAGAAAACTGGGGGAAAGCATCTTAAAGCAAGTGTCTCTGATAAAGATCTCATTTAATATATAGAGAACTGTGTAAATTTAAGTTAATATGAGTCATTCCCTTAAAACAAGGACTTCTGGGAGCCAAGATGACAGAGTAAGTCTTTCTCACTCCCCCTTATTGACCTCTAAAAACTTAGAAAATAACACCCTAGGAAATACTCTGAAACAGACAAGCCAGCAGAAAAATGGCATGCATCAATCTTGTAGTCCAGAAAGCTTGAGGGATTGATGGTAAAGGTCTCTCTCATTCAGTGGAAGGGGAGCAGTACAGCATAGGAGGCATCCCAGCAAGCCTGCAGCAAGTCCTACTTCAGCAAAACAGAGGTGATATCCTGAGCCCTATAGTGGTATAGCAAGCAACTGCCAATACCAGGACTCCCTGAGTGCCTTGCCATAAGCAGGGGAACTGGTAGACTCCAGCTTGGAGACCCACCACATGCTCTGCTGAGCAGACGTCCTACAGTCCAAACCTCCCTGTGCTTTAGCACAACTCTAAAAGGGACAGATCCAAGCAATCACCCTTCAGCAGCCCAAATATTCCAGTGCTTTAAATAGCCCAGGGGAGTAGGCATCCTCCAGGAGCCAGATCCCTCACTACTACACCAAGAGCTTTAGTGTTGCTATCCAAGCTAAGTACCAGGTAAGCCGCCAGAATTCTAGTCTCCAGCTGCTGGCAAGAGCAACAGCAAAAGTACAACTGAACAGGTCCCAGACCATCAGCACAAGAAGCTTGGGTCTGTGTCTCTTGTACTCCAGCAGGAGAGCTTAACTTTAAAGGTCAGGAAACAGGCAAACACCATGAACAAAATGCAGAAATGGACAATGACCACAGATCCTTACTATGGGGACAGGGAAGATCAAAGCACAAATTCAGAAGAGGACAACATTATCAATATACCCACATACAAAGGTTCAAGGGGGAATATGAAATGGTCTCAAGCCCACAAAGTCTTCTTGGAAGAGTTCAAGATGGATTTTAAAAGGCAAATAAGAGAGGCACAAAAAAAAATGGGAAAAGAAAGGTGAAGTAAGATAGAGTCAGCTTGGAAAAGGAAGGACAAACATTGACTGTAGAAAACCAGTCCTTAAAACATATGATTTAAGTGTGAAAAAAAGTACATCCAAAAAAACTATTCCTTAAAAAATAAAATGGGCCAAATGGAAAAGGAGGCACAAAAACACTCTGAAAAGAACTCCTTAAAAATAAAATGGGCTGGGAAGAGCTAGGTGACACAGTGAATAGAGCACTGGCTCTGGAGTCAGGAGGATCTGAGTTCAAATTCTTCCTCAGACAGTTAACACTTACTAGTTGTGTGACCTTGGGCAAGGCACATAACCCCAATTGCCCTGCCTTACACTCTCCAAAAAAAAAAAAGAAATAAAAGAAAAATAAAATGGGTCAAATGGAAGAGGAGGTACAAAATCTAATTGAAGAAAACAATTTGTTAAAAATTAGAATTGGGCAAGTGAAAGTTAATTACTCTATGAGACATCAATAATCAGTCAAACAAAATCAAAAGCATGAAAAAAATAGAACATGTAAAATCTTTCATAGGAAAAACAACAGACCTGGAAAATAGATCCAGAAGAGATCATTTAAGAATTTATGGGTCTACCTTAAAGCCATGATGAGAAAAAAAAAGTCACCTGGACAGCATCTAATCATCAGAGAAAACTACCCTGAAGTCTTAGAACCAAAGTGTAAAATAGTCATTGAAAGAATCCACCAATCATCAAAAGAATCCACTGACCACCTCCTGAAAGAGATATCAAATTGAAAATGCCAAGGAATATTGTAGCCAAATTCCAAAATTACCAGGTCCAAGAGAAAATACTGCAAGCAACCAGAAAAAAAGCCAATTTAAATATTGTGGAACCACAGTCAGGATTATACAGTACCTTGCAATTTCTACATTAAAAGATTGGAGGGCTTGTAATATGATATTCTGTAAGGCAAAAGAGCTTGAATTGCAAGCAAAGATCAGCTGCCCAGTGAAAATGAGTAATAACTTTTAGGGGAGGAGATGGACATTCAGCAAAATAGGGGACCTACAAACATTCCTGATGTGAGAAAAGATCAGAGCTCACTGGAAAATCTGATTTTCAATATTAGACTCAAGAGAGCTATAAAAAGGTAAACAGGAGGCAGAGCCAAGATGGTGGTGTAAAAGCAGGAAAACTCCATGGCTCCCCCCATAACCACTTCAAATACATATAAAATATGGCTCTAAAAAGATTTTGGAGCTACAGAAGCCACATCCCTTTATGGGAGGATGATACTTGTCATTACTGAGAATTGTATAATTATCATGACATTTAAAAGAGAAATACATAGATAAAATATGTGGTTATAAATTAACTGATATGATGATAAAAAACTTATTTAAGGGGTGCAAAGGCATTGTAATGGAAGAAGAGGAAAGAAGGAGGCAGAAAAAAGGTAAATTATGCCACATGAAGAGGCATAAAAACATATAGGAGAGAGAAGGAAGGGAGGGAGATAAGCATTGTATAAACTTTACTCTCATTGATTTTGGTTCAAGGAGGGAAAAACATGCTCAATTAAGTATCAGAATCTAATGGGAAGAAACAAAAAAAACTTATTATAGTAGAGAAGGGAGAGAGAATATTATTTGATACTTGAGATTTACTCTTGTCTGATTTGGTTCAAAGAAGGAATAGCATACTTTACTAAGTATAAAAATCTAACATGCCCTACGGGAAGTAGGAGGGGTGGGGAAAGAAAAAGAGGGTGGTTTGAAGAGAGGGAAGAAGTAGAAAGGGGAAAGAGTAAGAAAAAAGAGGGGGGAGTGATAGAAAGGAGGAAAGATTGAAGGAGGCCATGGTCAAAAAGTAAAAGTCTTTTAAGGAAGAGAAAGGAGAAGGGAGAAATGAAAGGATAAATGGGGGAAGAAGGTAATAGGATGGAGAGAAAGACGCAGATAGTATTAAGTAATATCATTACTAAACATATGTCGAGGGCCAGTCTCTGACCCAGTCCATAAATGGGAAGTCTGGTTCAGGATTTCTCCCAAGACAGCTTCCCATGAAGGCTATAATATGTCTTAAGATTGGCTCACCATCTCTTCCTGACTTGCGGGAGTTTAAGACATGATAACCAAGCAGTGACCCAGACATAGATGCATTCAAGGGAACAAGGATATTAAAACATAAGCATTTACATAAGTGAACAAAGACATTAAAATATTCAGTGTATGTGTGTAAACGAGCAAGCATTTTCTCATGGGAATCTAAGAGATAATTGCTTTACATTCATTATATAAGCCCTGCTTTCTGATCAATAAATTGGAACTGCTATGATAGAACCTGCCTGGCTCATGTCCAATCATTTCACACTCTTTGGTTTGGCCTGTGCCCATTTTGGTGCAGACATCAAGTGTGCGGCAAACAGGGACTTAAGAAAAGTACCCAGTAGAGGAGTGGCTTCCTGTAACTCCGCAGGACATAACTAAAGGTAGGAGGCCTAAGTCAGATTTTCTCTTAAGTTAAAAACTTACAGAGGGTAAACTCACCAGCCTAATGTGAGTATGTGATAGGGATTAGTAGAAAATACAAACAAAGCAAAGATTAGCCGGGTCTGAAAAAAAGCTTTCAGGAGAAAATGGGACAGGTATGAAGCAAAAGTAGAGACCGAGAATGTTATCTAAAACTTTTAAAAAGAATAGGAAAAGAAGGAGGATTACTTATCACCAATAGTCAGCTACAAAAATTCTTGGAATGCGTAGAGCAGAAGGGTATGGTAGATTTGGTAATAGAGGATACAGCAGGGAGACAGAGGAGTAAGAGGCTTATGGAGGAGGGACTCCAGCATTTCCCCATTTCTGCCTTTTTTCTATAGAATATATTAATGATATGTTTAACATCATAAACAAAAATGCCATGGGTGTCTCAAACCATTCACTGTGATACAGGTGTCTTTGTTGGAAATGGATAAAAAGAAAATGATCAAGTAAGTTTTACCTAAGGACCAAGCATAATGTCTGATTTCTGCAAACGATCTTTAACAGTTACTGAGTGCACTCTTCCTGTCACTTTCTCTATCTGTCTGTTTTGTTTTTGTGTCTCTGTGTGAAAGAGAGTGAGTGTAAGTAATTTGTCATTCTATAAGATTTAATATGCACCAGTACTGCAAGGAAATGTTGTTATCTCGGACCATTGTGCCCTCCCTTATTGCCTGCCAGAATTCACAAATGGCTGGCAGGAGATGAGGGAGTATGAGAGGGAATAAGTATTTTATTATATGATGGTTATGGCAAAAGTGTAGAAGTGTCAGATCAGAATTAGAAAGAAATAAGGTATGTGTGGTTTTGAAAGGAGCATGGGGAGGAAGTTAAGATTGGTATAAAATATTTGCTATTGAAAAGCTTAACAGAAGTTAAGAGAAGTTAAGACAGAAGTTTTAAGATTTTTTAAAAGTTTGAAAATCTCCTCCTCTGGACAAGTGGAGTGAGGAGAAGGCAATAAGAAATAATAAGGGATTTTTTTTCCCTCAGATCAAAGAGGTATATGAATAAGCATTTAACCATTTCCTGCCTCACTCATTAGAGGAAAATTTTGTGTATCAGAATACAACTGTAAGTCAATTGAATTCATGTGAAAAGTAAAAAGTGTCACTGCAAAATTGATGCTAAAGATAAGTCAGAACTTATGATACTATTTGGCATTTAGGCAAATTGGGATATTTTCTAAGACCTGATAAGAAATGTGAGGTTTTTGGGTTCTCTAGTACAGGGGATAAAGGAGTAGGCACCACTCCTAAAAATCACTTTTGCTGGAGAAGTCAAAGCTGTCACTTCCAAAGAAGTTTTTAAAGAGTGGACACATAAACAAAGTTTACTGGAGTAAATCTTTAATTGGCTGAAAACATTTTACAAAAATTTATTAAAGTCTCTCATCCTAGATCAGATTAAAACATAGAAAGCTGAAGAATAATAGGGAATTTAAGTTACCCTCCCAGTCTGACTAAAGGGAGAAAGCATAATCAATTTATCAAGGACCGCAGTAGCAACAGCCCTGGGGCACTGAAGCCCACATCTTTAAGTAAACAGATGAACCTCTCCATTCAAGACCCGTAAATACACAATCAGACTCTGTAGCACCCCTAAATACACAAACACACAAAAAGAGGAGAAAAACTTCTGTACTCGATAAGCCAATTTTCTATCAGTAATTTTTGCAAGTGATGATTTGGAAATACAATTAATGTTATGATGTCATTGTGTTGTGGTCTTTTAAAATTGTAGTAAAATTCTCTCATTTAAAAATTGAGGGATCATTGTAAGCCAGAAATAGTGTTAGATAAGCAAATTTTTAATCTGCATTTTGTTGAAACTAAAAGATAGAGGAAAAGTTTGTGTAAAAACAGTTATGTCACTTGTGTCTTATGATGTTTGTGTCTATAGAAAACCAGATATTTACACCTTTACCTGCCATTAGAAAATGAGGTTGCAGCTAAAACAATTTGGCTATCACTTAGGGAAATTATTACCTAAGTCACTTTACTGTTTAAATGCTAAAACCTAAAGTTGTTGATCGATTGCTGTATGTGGAAAGGAGGAGACTGGTGAAAACTTTATTTGGATTAAATTTGCTCATTCAGACCATTCCTCCTGCATGTATGAGATTTGATGAAGCTGAGGCATCACCCCCAGCCCCTCCCTAAAGTACATCTCAGTTATTCTTATTTTGTAAAACTGCCAAGGAAACTATCTCTAGAGGCAAGGTCATTCAGCCCGAGAAAGGAGCTTGTTTTAGTTATGTAGTTCCTAAATAATTAATCTAACCTGCTAAGAAAGTTGCAAAATATTGAAAAGGATTTCTAACAATCAGCATTTTAAAAATTGAGAAAGAAAAATGTTAAATGAAATTCTATAGGAGGAACCTAGTAAATCTTTATTATTTATTACAGCTCCATGGGAGTAAAAATTAACATGTAATTGGATATGAGTTGTGACTGGTGAAAAATTGCTACTTAAAATAAAAACCATTTAAGATTATATTTAATTCACATATTATTATTTTTATTTATATAGCAAAATTTCTATGATCAGAATAATTAGTCAGTAAAAGATATGAACTCTGTGTTAACTTTATGGGAAATCTAACATTTTTCATCTAGAATTAGAACAGATGTAGAAATTTATATAAACTACTTAGGCTCACTTTATAATATTCCCATTGTTTACAGGGATTCTAATGCTAATAGCTTTTATAAGCACTGTGATCAGCTTTTTAATTGTTACGAATATAAAGATTCAATTACTATACCTTTTTTTGACTAAAAAACTTGGTAATATCTAAGAATTCTGCAATAGTTTGTTAATAAATGCCTCGAGAATTTATGTTACTTATGTTACACCAACTTGGTTTAAATGAATCTCAACCTTAAAAGTTTTGTTTTTGCTATTAGGTAAAAATAGAGCTATCATTTTAAAATGTTTCAATTAATTTTCTTCATAAAAGTTTAGTGATCATTTATGAATTTTAAAACTCTTTTGAATAAAGGGGATATACTTTTAAAATTTCTTTTCTATCCTTAGTATGATTTTAAAGAGGCCTACCAAAACTTTCATTTCAAAGACAATTTATAGGTAAGTTAAAGTAAAAGTAGAACAGATTTTGCTGTTTTGATTTCAATGTATAGTCATTCCATGGCCTAAGCAAAAGTTAAGTAGTGTCTGAACTTATTATAGGTAAAAGATTTAATTTCTGAAGTATCTCTTTCTTCCAAAAAGAATATAATCAGAGGATAAACAAGCTTTGTGAAACAAGGACACATGTCTACCATTCAGTTATAAAGTTCTAGTCAGGAACTTCTTTTGTTTATCAGCTTCCTGGAAATGAAAGCTACTACATTAATTCTAATAATGATAAAGTTATTAATATTCACTTTACTTCTGCCCACTAGACACATCTTTCTGCTATGATATTATTGTAAAATGATTTTTTTCTTTTCACTTTAACGTTGTGTCAGATAGCAAATATTCAGTGTATGTGTGCCCACAAATTGATACTGCTAAATTAAACACACACAGTATATAGATCTTTTTAACTTTTTTTCCTAAGATTACAAAATCTCATAAGATAGAGGTAACAAATTATTTAACCAATATTCAGCTCATTC
>JAQQSU010005942.1:0-13658 GCA_028627135.1 Pseudochirops cupreus | reverse complement strand
GTTATATATATAATCAATGGAACAAAATTGTTTAGTAAGAACCAGAAAGACCTGGTCAATAACTCCAGTGTTAGATAAAACTAGCATAAACTTTTAGGACAGAACTCATTGTCTGAGAAAACTGGAAGGTGGTTTGACAAACAACACAATTAGGTCAGCATCTTATTAGGGCAGCTAGGTGGCACGATGAAGAGAATGCCAGTCCTGGAGTCAGGAAAACCTGAATTCAAATCCATCCTCAGACACTTACTAGCTATGTGACTCTGGGGAGGTTATTTAATCCTATTTGCCTCAGTTTCCTCAACAGTAAAATGATCTGGGGAAGGAAACGACAAACCACTCCAGTATCTTTGCCAAGAAAAGCCCAAATGGGGTCACAAAGTGTTGGACATGACTGAAAAATAACTGAACAACAAGAGCAGCATCTTATGTACCACATATGTCAGTAAGGATACTTTCCCTAGATATAAAAAGTCACACAATTTGATAGACTGAAAGACAATGAAGGAAGGTATCATTTACAGCTATGGCTAGATACTTAACAAAAAACGAAATAGGAGAGAACATACACACACATACACACACAACCAGATACTTTGGATTACATGAAATTTAAATAGCTTTTGCACAAACAAAATCACAAGGTCGTAAGAGGAGAGTAGAAATTAATAGAAAAAATGCATCAAATACAACTGACAAGAGTCTGTTATCCATGATAAATATAAGGCATCATGAGAAATATACAAGATCAAGAGCTATTTATTAGTAGATAAGAATTGATTTTGATGAGATTCTCAAAAATAATTGCAAACTACTAACAGATTACTTTGAATCACTAATAATAAGAACAATGAAAACTAAATGAGGTTTTGTCTCGTGCCTAGAAAATTGACAAAAATGACAATACTTGGAAATAATTAATATTACAGGGATTATAGACTGACAGGCACACTCATACATTGTTGGGTAAACTGTAAATCTGTTCAACCATTCTAGAAAGGGAATTGGAATCCCCTTCTGTGCAGAGGTGGAGCTGTGAGTATGAAAGACTGCATATACTGTCAGATTTGATCAGCATATTGGTTACTTTTGCTAAACGATTTTCTTTTTAAATCTTTGTTTCTAGTGAAATTTCACCAGGTCGATGGAGGGAGAGGGATGAATTCTGAAATAAATGTGATTTCAAAAGAAAAGATGTTGATTAAAAAAAATGAATAAATGGGACTGGAAGACCTCTAAGGGTCCGTTCAAACTCTGAATCTATGATCCTATGACCATACTAAAAATAGAAAAACTAATTATCAGAAGAGATATCAGCATATGAAAGGAATTTCATGTAGGATTCTCCCTCTCATCAATGTCATGGATAACTCAGGGCAATGATATTGGGACCTATGATCCTATATTTTGTTCTGACTTGTGAATCTGGCTTTGAGTTTTGTAACTATGTGTTGTATTACAAAGATATTGTACTTGGTTGATGAACAAGTCATCCACTCAGGTGTTTGCAAAGGTTCACTAAAGAAAAAAAAATGGCCTCTTTGACCTTGATGCAAATCGAATCTGTCACAGTACACACAGTTTCGCCCTGGTCTTTGTCTCTTTTCAGTCCTGGCTTCCAAAAAGTCCATGAGATAGCTATTCATTCCCTCCCAGCATATTGAATGACCTTGGCGATAGCCTAATCTATCTTGGCAGATTCAAGATAGAGAAAACAAGTAAGAAAGACAGGCCTGCTGGTTTCAGCTATTGATCAGGAGCTTGAATGAAAGCTCATTATGAGCCAAAAGGACATGTCAGACACAGATGTCAGGGGTGGAAAAGCTGAAAGTGGATCCTAGGAGTGAAGAGAAGTTGTGAGAATTATTTTTTTTGGGGGGGATACCCTTTATTCATTTTCCAGAATATATCTTAGATCAGAGATCTATAGCTGGAGGGTGGGGTATATGTGTGTGTGTGTGTGTGTGTGTGTGTGTGTGTGTGTGTGTGTGTGTGTGTGTGTGTGTGTGTGTGAGTGGGGGGGGGAACTTTAGAGCACATCTAGTTCAACCCCCTCATTTTGCAGCTGAGCAAATGAAGGTCCTGGTAAGTCCCCCCAAGACTAAACAGATAGTAAATTGCAGAGGAAGGATTCAAATCAAGGTCTTCTCGTTCCAAATCTAGCCTTCTTTCCCACTCCATTAAAGAAGGTATTTCATCTTTGACCAAAAACTGTGTTAAGAAAAGAGATATCTAAAATTGTCTCATCCTTTCCTCTCCTTTTATATATGAAAAAGCTAGAGTCTAGGGAAGGTAAATAACATTCCTGAGGTTATGCCATGAATTAGTTGCAGAGACACAACTAAAACCTAGAACTCCTGGTTCCCTGGTCAGTAAGCTTCCTGCTATACCAACTGATTCCTATAAATCAGAGCCACTAACTCAGTTTTTATCTTAAAGCCATTATGTTCTATCAACCTATTTCCTCCTATAAGAAAATCAATTAAAAATGTTTTTGCAAACTTTAAAGTTATATATTATTATTATTAATATGTGATATGTACATATAAGATATATATGTATACACAATGCCTGTACATATTTATAGACATGTGTGTTGTGTATATATGTATGTGCATACAAAATACATATATGTATGAGTGTACAATACATATAAAATATACACACATATGTCCATATCCATGTCTATGCCCATACCCATACCCATATCCATACCCATACCCATATCCATATCCAGGTTGGTTTTCTAAATGCCACTTGTGCGGAGGCATGGATATTTCTGATATCTTGTCCATTCCTCTCCAAGGACTTGTGTCTAGAGATTAGTAGGAAGAGTGAAGAGGTTGGCTGGTGTAAGAGGAGGTACGTGATTAGAATTATATCTCTATGCACCCTCCCCAAGTATATCTTCCGTTGCAAATTGGAACTGCGTCAAGCAGTTAGTCTGTTAACAAGTATTGGGCATATTCTTTACCCCAAATTTGATGGGACCTTGTGTGGCTTCCTGTGGCTTATTCCTGAAGTACTTGAACTTTAAGAAATCTCTCTCATTTGTATGTGGCACTCGGGTGTTTGAAGGTCTCTAGGGAAACTCCTACATTCATTGGTCATGGTGGTAACCCGGGAATGTGATCCAACTCATTCAGGCAATTAGATGGTTCAGTATTTATCATGCTGAACTTGGAGTCAGGAAAGCATGATTTAGACTCCTGCCTCAGTCCCTTAGTAGTTGTGTGACCCTGGGTAAGTTACTTAACCTCTCTGGGCCTCATTTTTCTTATCTATGAAATAAGAGAGTTGAAAGTCTATGAACCTTTAAGTCAGGTAAAGTCATTAAGTGAACTAATTGTGATTATGTATTTAAACCTAGACTCTGATGGCAAGCATGTGCCTCTCTCTTTCCTTATATCTAAAGTATAGAAGGGAGGGAATAGGTATTGGCTAGTGTGAGGGGCCTAAAAGCAGGAAGCGAAAGTTCTAAATGAAAGAAGGGTGTTGAATGTGGGAGAGAAGAGCCCTGGGCAAACTTAGCCTATTTTCTGATTTTGCCACAGGCCAGTCTTACATGGGCATAAGTTGGAATGAGACACAGGATGATTCCCTTCTATAAGTGTCTAGGATTTTGCCTCCTTTTTCACAAAAGGGAAGGAGTTATTTAGGGTGTCCCTATTGGTTCTGTACTCCTCTAGCTAAAGCCAGCTCCTGTATGGGCTCATTGGCCTCCTCATGATGGTCTATCTGCTAAAGTGTGATATCCTTTCCAAAGATTTCTACTGTCTGTCTTCAGGGACCAGGGAGCCTCACTTTTCTGTTATAAAGTACAAAAAAACTATCATTGAATATTAGGCACTGGCAGACATCAATAGAACTATAATCGTGCAATGGAACTCGGGGGACAGATACCAAGTGCTGAGAGCGAGTAGTCACGTAGAGTGTGTATAGCTGATACGTCCTAGAAAATGTCAGTTTCATTAAAGGTCACAAGCTCTATTGATTTCTGATTCTTTTTTATGTAGCTGAGTCTGAACAACAATTGCTTACATGATAGATTAGACATCTTAATGGTTTAATATGGGAAGCGAGACTGGGCACTCTTCCTAATGGGAAAGAAAAGAACTCTCTATTAGGGTATGTGGAGAGTGATTTCGTTTAGGAATTCCATAAATCCTAAGCTATCATTATTACTTACTTTAAGATTTCGAGGATCTCTAATTTCATCAACATGAGTACAGCGATGCATTTTGCAATGCCTGTATGATTTGGGAAACAGTCTTCAGAAACTGTTGGGCCTAAAAACATTACCACCCTCTAGACAATCTGGTAATGGGCCTCTGAATGTAATAGGCTGCTCCTTGTGGTTTAAACCCAGGGACGCCAAAAACTGTTGTGGTGGGGGCTCTGCCAGTCCAAAAACTGTGGTGATTTCATGATGTGTTGTGGTGGAACCGTCTCAAAGAAACCTCTAATCCAAGTATAGGCATTTATTGAGATTGACGCCTCTCATGAAGCAGGCTAAGTTTCAGGAGGAACCAGAAACTTTAGAGAAAGCAAGATGGATTTTTACAGAGTAAAGATGCAATTACATAATGGAAATTTACATAGAATAGAGGAAAATAATTAATATTAAAAAGGCAGGAAGAGTTTGTTAAGGGATTAGGTAATGGAGGAGGGGTCCCATCTATATCTTGGTGGTTAGTTAAACATTCTGGTCATTCTGCCCTCCAATTGGCTAGCTATTGTGGTCTTGTCTGGTCAAGATAGATAGTTAGGTATTGTGGGTCTGTCTTGGACTAGGTGGATGATGTGATTGTGATTGAATACAAGAACACACCTGTTTCTGTGGGAATGGATCTGGGGGCAGCAACTAGGTAGAGGCAGTAGCTAGGTTCCCATCACATGAACACACCTACTATTTCTGTGGGAACTAGGAGTTCAGGGACCCACCTGTTGTTCCAGTGAGCAGTGAGGCATATATGAAGAAGTTAGGACATTGGCAAGCTAGGTAGGTGCAGTAGGGCCAGGCCTATAATGAAGTTAGAATATTGGGGCTGGGGGCAGCTTTATTAGGATTCCGTTGGCACTATAGTCATACTTGAAGCCTGAAAATTTGGATTATCTTTTCACTAACTGCTATAAGCTTGAATACCCAGTCTGGTGTTTTCTTCTCACCAATGATTAGCATTCCAGTTCCCTTTGACCAATTAATATTAATTAGCTTCTACAAAGAAATATTTATTTAAAAAATTAAAAGCATGTAAGAATTAGAAACTTCCCATCCAGCACCTTGTGGGCACCTTCTTTCCTGTGTTGCTTTGTAAGAGTAGGCTCAGACTTACCATAATTTCTATGTAGCATTGGCCATGATTGCTGAATAAGCCTGCATTTCGGTTATCAATGGACTGAGTCCCAAAGATCACTGACCCTCAGGGCATTGTCACTAGATTGGCTGCCTGCAAAACACAGCATGTGTTCTGCTCCCTGATGTCCTGGTGGCTAATGTTCTTGACCTCTTGGGTCATAGATATCTCTAATCTCTTAAATCTAAAAGCTAGAAGAACAAATGTCAAGGCCATTAATGAACGAAGGCCTATATTCATGGGTCATATGACAACCTTGTATAGGGAAGGCTCAAGGGCTTTCCCCTTAGGACTCTCTCTTCTATCATCAGAATACATCCCAGCAGGAAGGAGGCACAGTAAAGGAAAAAGACAGGCTTTGGTTGACTAGTGCCCTTTGAATATAATCAGCTCTAGCTACACAGTTAATCAAAAAGGCTCCTCTTCATCCTAAGATTAGGACAACAGAATTAGTTACAAAATGTCTATATATGCTCCAATCTCAGGAACTAGAGAAGTCAATCCATAAGAGTGAATATGGATGTGTATACATACATACATATATGTATCTATCTATCTATCTATCTATACATACACACACATACATTCACAATACATATACACATACTTGATACACATATACATATATACATATACATGCACACACACATACATATGTGTGTGTGTGTGTGTGTGTGTGTGTGTGTGTATGTATGTGTGAATATTGGAGTAAAGAGGAGAGAAGTTGTTCTGGAGCTTAGGGGTCTGGACCTAGCATTATTTTGGGCCTGCTTCACAATCTGGACCTCAGATCAGGAACCATCTGGTAGCTTCCTATTTTAACTAATGATTTTTGGTGACTAAGAGAGGGAACAAAGTGTAGCAGATGGTGACTTTAGAGCCAGGAAGGCCTGGATTCAAGTCTTGGTGTAACTATGGGGAAGCTACTTAACTTCTAAGTGCTTCAGGTAACTCTTTCAGGTTCCAAGTTCCAGAAAAGGTGGTGACCTACTTTAATAGAGGGAGTTTTATTATCTCACTTCTTATTGGAAGCACAAGTCTAAACTCTATGCCTGCTCTTATTCATTACTTGCTAAATTCAGTTCATTTTAACTGTTAAAGGAATAAAAATTGTGTTAATTTGCTCTAAATTTTGGTGCCCTGGGGTAAAACTCTGTTACATAAGCCGAGTTATATCTGTGCTAGAAGTCACCAAGACAGCTACATGGCACAGTGGATAGAGTGCAGGGCCTGGAGTCAGGAAGACCTGAGTTCAAATCCAGCCAAAGATACTTACTAGCTCTGTGACCATGCCTAAGTCCTTAACCCAGTTTCCTCAGTTTTCTCATTTGCTAAATGAGCTGGAGAAGGACATGGCAAACCACTCCAGTATCTTCGCCAAGAAAACCCCAAATGGGGTCACAAAGAGCTGGACACAACTAAAATGACTGAAGAACTACAGGAGTCACTAAATCAATGAATACATGATTTTGAGAAACAAACCTGAGTTGAGCACAGCGTGAGCTTAGAACAAAGGATCTGGGATGTATTGAGATGGACACTGCTTGGCTTGGGCAGCTGATAGGCCTCGGCAGCTCCTGCAGTTCTACGCCTCTGACTGGTAAACGGCTCAGGCCTGAATACCTGACCAGGTACAGAAATGCATGTCTGGGCATATATAAGACTGAGTACTCCTTTGAAAAAAGGAGAGGCAAAGCCTACTCTCCTCCCTCAGTTGCCCAAGATTTCCTAACTTTATAGCATCAGCTCAGCTCACAGGGAAATATAATGAACTGACAAGTTAAGACTCATGACAGAGGTTTGAACAAGGCCCGATTGTTTTCTGCATCTCTTTGACCTTCTATTTCTGGACTTTCTGTCACAATTCATTTGGCCATAGGAGGAGCTTTCTCTGAGTTGAGGAAAGGCAAGAGGTTCAGGGAATGCTAACTTGTCTGCAATGCTGGAATAAACCTGTGTCTCTATGAATGGGAAACATGTCAAACTGTACTTCGAAACAGAAACACCACCAAACGCCACAGCAACTACCATGACAGCACCAGCAACAGCAACGAACAACCTGGAACCACTTTCTTGTGGTTGGGTTACCGGATACAGTATGGCCTGGGAACGTTCTTTTTGGACACATGAAACTTTGACCCTTCAATGTGAGGTGAAGGTCAAAGTAGAATATGATTGTCAAACACGTTAGAAAGTATCTGAAATTCTATGGCATTGTGAAGTCATCTTTCTTAATTTTCCACCGTTTCATTGTTTTCCCAAATATGACTTCAGTTCTTTTATTATTTTATTACTAGGTAAAGGAATATGGTGTCTGCTCTTAGAGCTCAAGGATTCTGGGCAGGACAAAGCTACTAGCAAGCATCAAATTGCAGAGAGAAGGATTCAATTTTAATTCAACTCAATAAACACGTACAGAACTTCTATTCACTATGTGCTAGGGAAAATAGGATATTTCAATGGCTACGAGGCCTTATCTATGTGGGTACTTCCTGCCTCGTCAGAGTGAATCTTGTCCGTATCTTCCTGTAATCCTCCATAACAGGTTCACCTAATGTGCTGAAGATCTTCCTCAATATTGTCTCGTGGGTTTATGACATGACTCCAAGGGAAGTGAGACATGCTTACAAGTTGTATGTGTTGAATTAAAGGATGGGAAGGTGCATCTCATCCTGCCAATCATGAACTTGACTCCAACCCAACATCACCTTACTCTTCACTCATTATCTGCATCACAGATCAAATTACATGATCTTTTCCCTAAACCTACTTTCTTTTGAACGTCTCTATTAATCCTTTTAGTCACATAAGTTTGCAACCTTGGTATCACACTAAACTCAATCTCCTTCACCAAACATGTCAAAGTACTTGCCAAATCTCATAACTTCTACCTTTATGATATTTCTTACATCTCTCCATTTCTCTCTACTCATACAGCCACCACCCAGGCTCAGGCCTTCATTAGTTGTTGTCCGTACTATTAATCTATCCCCATGCCTCAAGGGTTTCCTCTGTTCAATCCATTGTCCACACAGCCACTAAAATGATTTTTTCTAAAGTATGAGTCTGAATTTTTCACTTATCTACTCAATAAATTCCAGTGGCTTTTCATTGACCCTCAGATCAAATATTAATTTATCTTTATCTCATACTTTTAAGATTCTTATAATGTATAAAATACAACAATAGTACTTACCAATAATTTATAAATAGGAATATGCATATTTTGAGTTAACACTCAATTTTTTTTCTTATGAAGTGTGATAAGGTTTGAATACGAGAGATATAAATATCTTTAAAATTTTATTAATATGCTTTGTTTTCATATCACATACATTAACAGATTACTCCTACTTTGTGAGAGGTCTCTTACAATAAAATAAAACAGTTAATGTAGGTTCTTCTTTTGAAACTGCATGGATTTATTTCACATCCATAGACCTCCTCCCACCTCTCTATTAAAAAAAATGAACAGAAATCTGTTTTTTCTCCCTTCTTCCCCCTCAATGGAAAAAAAAAGAAAATAAAAACCAAAATTTATAACATATGTATATTAAAGCAAAACATTCCTTCATTGTTTATATACAAAAGCTTTTTTGTTTTATTCTTCTCTATAAAACTGTCATGTCTCCATAATAGCCTGTTTCATTATCAGTCCTCTGGAATCATGAATGGTCATTGTCTTATTGATCATCTTTCTTACAGCTTTCAACATTGACTGTTTTCACAGTGTTGTCATATAAATCATTCTCTTGGTTTTGCTCGTTTAATTCTTCATCTGAATATCTTGACACTGACAAAGTATGGGTGCCCATGAAGCATGTGGGCTACCCATCGTGTTTCCCTTCTTTCAATAATATGGCTGCCCAACTCTCTCCCCTTTCCCCCAATCATATATTTCTTGGATGACGTCTTTCATATCTCTCCTCTGAGCAATTTCTTATTTGTAATGTGCTAATGATATTCATGCTGTCTGTGATCCTCTCCATTGTTCATTAAAGAATGCTTAGCTTTAGTTTTTGGAGACTTATTTTATAACGCACACTGATGCAACATCACTAGAATCAAAGATCTAGAGCTAAAAGGGACCAGAAAAGTCATCCAGTCCAACCTTCTCATTTTACCCATAAAGAAACTAAGTCTTAGGAAGGTTAAATGACTTGCTGAATATCATATTTCTTTGGGCATGAAAATATGGGATCATTAAGGGAGCTGAGTCATTTTCCTAGGGCAACGAAGCTGTCTTTACTCTTTTTCCGTTGTGGGTCCAGTTCATTGTTAATTTTTGATGTCTATACCTGCATCTACACCCCCCTCCATCCCAACACACACACCAATGAATGAAATCTAAGTTTTCTGTGGCTGCATATCCTCTGAGACTTAACAATGGGAATTCTTTGTCTACCTTCTTTCTCCTGTGGGAATGAGTGTAGACCAACCTCTTTTGAGTAGTTACAGATCTCATTTTAGGAGGATCTGCAATGTTTTAGAACTTGGCACTATTGATCCAATATAATCTATGACAGGAGACTCTGGGATTTATAGAGACTTAATTCTTCATCTGAATATCTTGACACTGACAAAGTATGGATGCCCATGAAGCATGTAGGCTACCTATTGTTTTTTATTTTTTATAGAGACTCCTTGGATTTGAACTCTGCACAGAATATCCTCTTTAACAGTGGCAAACACCTTTAGTGAATATATGTCTCTCTTTTTATCATAAACTTGAAATAAACTCAGGCCCAAGTTCTTTCCCTGAAACTTAACTTCCTGACTCCCAAATTGAATTTGTCTTTAAAAAGTTAATGTTGGGACATTTTGTGTTGATTTCCCTGGGATTTCTCTGTTCTCTTCTTCTTTCCTCTTACCTACTATTCCCATTCTGGTTACCTCTATATGTATTATGTTCCCTCACTGCAATATACATACACACACACACTCACTCACATACACACACACATATATTATATCATATTATATTATATTATATTATGTTATGTTTCATATGTATACATATATATATATGTATATAACATATATATTCTATACAGAGAGAGTGTCTACAATGAATGGTCTACAAGGGATGCTTCCACCTCAATGTCCTGCAAATGATGCCTTAATATCTCAGTTCATAGAAATTCTTCAAGATGCAGTTCATGTGACAATCTCTCTGCTCTTGTTAGCCAATATCTGGAATATTGCTTTCAACTCATTTGATCACATTTCAGAGAGGCCATTGACAAAATGGAGTGGGTCTACAAAATTGTGAGCAGAGTTGAAGACCATTCTATGTGAGGATTCATTAAAAGAACTAATGATGTTTAACCTGGTGAAAAGACTGCTGACTAAGCAGTCTTCAAATATTCCAAGAACTTGTTCTATTGATTTCAGTGGATAGAACTAAGAGCAATGTATAGAAGTGGCAATAAGACTGACTTAAGAAATATAAGAAAACATTTTCTAGTAATTAGAGCTGTCCAGCAGAAGTTGGATGTTTGTTGGAGGCATTTTAGAGAAGAACGTTATTCTGATACTGGTTGGACTAGGCTCATCAATTTCAAGCTGAAAGTGTCCAAGTGCTCATTGAGTCTAGCCCTTCATTGTTGAGATGAAGAAAATGAGGCCAAAGAAGTTCTAAGTTGCCCAAGGTTACACATGTCACGAGCAGCAGAGTTGAGATTTTAATCCAGGTCTTCTGACTGCAGCTCTAGCTCTCTTTCTCTTCTCCCATGCTGCCTTCAGACTCTGACTTCCCTTTTACCTCTGCAATCCCACAGTTAGAGTTCAGTGAAGTGTCTTCCTTCATCATACTGAAGCTGAAACTCTTCTCTCCCTTATCAAATCTTGGAAGACTTTGGTTTCTTCTCTGCTCTGACCAGACCTTGTTTTGCATATGTGAGAATGCCCCATTCTATGTCACTGCAAGCTTATGGAGGGCAGAAATTGTGCATATTTTCTCTGTGTATCACTAGAACTTTCCTCAGTACCTAACCCATACCACGTATAGATTTATTTAATGAAATTGAATTGACCTACAATTCTGTATCTTCCGCATTGGAAAAGCTCTGAATAACAGACCATGTTTCACTGGTGAACCCATAGCTGAAAAACCTTTTTTGTGTGTGTGCAGTAGGGGGAGCTCCTTCATTTAAAAATCAGGCCAATGTGTCATTAAAAATCCAAACTGCACAACTTCCCTATGTAAGCTTTTTGCTCAGTTCCCCCTTTATTGTTAGAACTACGGAGTCTTATAGTCGTAAGAGACTGTAGAGGTCAAGTTCAACCTTTCACCGAAAGAGGAAATTTCCATAGCATCTGGGACAGGGAGATCTTCAGCCCCCTCCTATGCTCTTCCTGAAAGCAGCAGCATGACTTAGCAGAAGGATCCTTGGACTTGGGATCAGGAGGTCTTTGTTCCAAGACTACTTCCTCCACTCATTCTCTGGCTAAGCCAGTTAGGTTGGCAGAGCTGGAGATAAATTTTGGATCTTTCATTCCTCACTCCACTTCTGTTTTCTGGACTCTGCACTATACTGTCTCACTGTACTGTCTTGACTGTTACGATGTGTTTAACCTGAGCCAGTTATTCAATTTCTAAAAGCTTAATGTTTCTCATCTGTACAGTGAGGCTAGAATAGTGCTTGTTCTACCCTCGTCACAGGGTGGGCAGGAGGGAAGCCCATAGAGTGTCAGTCAACAAGGTAAGCATTTATTATGTGTATATTACATGCCGCGCATAATGCTAGGCACTAGGGATAAAAATATAATCAGAAAGAACAACCCTTGCCCTCAAGGAGCTAATATTCTAATGGGGTGAAGGTAACAGAAGAAGCAGCTGAAAATAGTAAGTGTGAGAGTGTGTGTGTGTGTGTGTGTGTGTGTGTGTGTGTGTGTGTGTGTGCGTGTGTGCGTGTCTGTGGTGGGGAGGGGTAGTGGGGACCTGAGAAGGCAGCATGATAGAAAATGTCCAGAGTGCAGCCTGGACATGAAAAGTCCAGTATGAAGTACGTGAAAAGTATGAAAATAACTCCCAATTTAGGTGAAAGTTCTGAGAGGAGCCTCCTAGTTGGAAAAAGCCTCAAAAGTAGAGAAAATTTCTAGTATATGAATTTCAGGGTTAAATACAAGCTGTTGCTGCCACTGTAACTTCAGATTGGAGAATGACTTCCTGTTGCCTCCAGGATCAAAAACAAAATGCTCTGCTTGGCATTCAAAGCCCTTCATAACCCAGCCCCCTCCTTTCTTTCCAGTGTTCTTAACCTTATTCCCGAACATGTACTCTTTGATCCAATGATACTGGCTTCCTGTCTGTTTCAAGGCACAAGACATTCCATCTCAAGGCTCCAGGCATTTTCTCTGTCTGTCCCTAAGCTTGGAATGCTCTCTTTTATCCCTAGTGTGACTACTGACCTCCCTGGCTTCCCGGATGATCCAACAAAAATCCCTCCTTCTGCAGGAAGCCTTTCCTAATCCTTCTTAATTCCAATCTTTCCCTCTTTTAATTATTGCCCATTTATAGCTTGCTTTGTATATATTTGTTTGCATGTTATCTTCCCAATTAGATTGTAAGCTCCATGAGGACAAGGGCTGTCTTTTGCCTCTTTTTGTATCTCTAGGGCTTAGCACAGTGCCTGGTATATAGTAGGCACATAATAAACATTGATTGATTGATTGATTATCAGCTACCATGACTAGGAGCCTAAAATCATTACAACAAGGCTCATCTGTAATCATGACCTTGGAAACTACTAGGTTGCATTGGAGTGAGAAAAAAAAAACAAACAACAAACAGCTCCATAAAGCAGGGAGTAAATTCATGGCTTCCCATTTGTCCTTGGTACTTGGGCTGGTAATGACTGTCCAGCAAAGATAATGATCAAAGGAACCTTTGCTTACTTGTATGTCAAGATAAGCCCTGATCTCTCCTTCCACTTTTCCTAGCCCCTTTTGTCTGAATCTGTCGTCCTGATCTATATCTTGCCATTGGACCCAGATAGCTCTGGGAGGAGAAAGTGAGACTGGTGACCTTGCGCAGCCATCCCTCACTCAAATCCAATTCACTTGCAAGTCATGGCATCACCTTCCTAAAGTCATGGGCTTCTTCAAGAATAGAGGACATATAACAACAAGAATCACAAGACATTTTACTTTATTTCATTCTTTTTTTTTTATTAATAATAAATTTATTTTATTAAATTTTTTTTGAGTTACATATTTTCTCCCCGTCTTTCCCCCGCCCACCACCCCAAGACAGCCATCCCAGTGTTTCCCCCCTCCCCCAGTCTATTCTCTCCTATG
>JAQQSU010005941.1:0-13658 GCA_028627135.1 Pseudochirops cupreus | reverse complement strand
ATTCTCAAGGAAAATTGCCCTGAAATTTTAGAACCAGAGGGCAAAATAGAAATTGAAAGAATTCATCCATCACCTCTTGAAAAAGATCCCAAAAAGAAAACTCCTAGGAATATTATAGCCAAGTTCCAGAGTTCCCAGATCAAGGAGAAAATATTACAAGCAACCAAGAAGAAACAATTTGAATACTGTGGAAACACAATCAGGATAACACAGGATCTAGCAGCTTCTACATTGAGGGATCAAAGAGCTTGGAATATGATATTCTGGAGATCAAAGGAGCTAGGATTAAAACCAAGAATCACCTACCCAGCAAAACTGAGTATAATGTTTCAGGGGAAAATATGGTCATTCATTGAAATAGAGGACTTTCAAGCATTCTTGATGAAAACACCAGAGTTGAATAGAAAATTTGACATTCAGATACAAGAAGTAAGAGAAGCATGGGAAGGTAAACATAGAAAATAAATCATAAGGAACTTATCAAAGTTGAACTATTTACATGCCTACATGGAAAAACGATAATTGTTACTTATGAAACTTTTCTCAGTATGAGGATGGTTGAAGAGAATATAAATGTGTGTGTGTATGTGTGTGTATGTGTGTGTGTGTGTATACATATGCATACATACATATATATGTCCATATAGGAGGGTATATGTGCATATGAATACATATGTGAGTGTGTGTATATGTGTACAGGTATACATAGACAGAGGGCACAGGATCAATTGAATAGGAAGGGATGATATTTAAAAGGTGAAATTGAGAGGTAAGAGGAATATAATGAGAGGAGATGGGGAGAGACAGAATGGGGTAAATTATCTCATACAGAAGAGGCAAGGGAAAACTGTTACAATGGAGGGGAAGAACAGGAAGCCAAAAGGGAATGGGTCAACCTTACTGTCATTGAATTTGGCTTAGGGAGGAAATGACATACACACTAAACTGGGTGTCTTGCCCTACAGGAGAGTACAGGAGAAGGGGATGAGAGTGGGAATGATGGAGGGGAGAGTAGATTGGGGGGGAGGTAGTTAGAAGCACAGACTTTTGAAAAGGGACAGGGTCAAAGTAGAGAATAGAACAAGTGGGGGGTGGGATAAGATGGAGGGAAATATAGTTAGTCTTTCACAATATATACACTATGGAAATGTTTTACATAACTACACATGCACAACCTATATTCAATTGTTTATCTTCCCAGTAAGGGTGGGTGATGAGGAAGGAAGGGAAAGAATCTGGAATTCAAAGTTGTAAAAGCAAATGTTTAAAAAAGTTTATTATTATTATTATTTACATGCAACTGGGAAATAAGATATATAGGCTCTCGGGTATGGAGATTCATCTTGCCCTACTGGAAAGTTGGAGGAGGGATGGGGGAGGATACAGGAGAGAGCAGATTGGGGGAAGGGGTATACAGTGGGATCGCTGTTTTGGGGTGGTGGGTAGGGGAAAGATGGAGAGAAAATTTGTAACTCAAAATCTTGTAAAAATGAATGATGCAAACTAAAAATAAACATAAAATTTAATTTAAAAAAAAAGAATTTCATCTCTGAGAGTATAGGAATCCTTTCACCCCTTTGAGTTAGTATCCCCAGGGAATGGCACATAGTAGGCAATTAATGTCTGTTAATTGAATTATTGATTGAAAAGTATGTTAAAATATCTTGTTCTGGTTTCCTAACCAGAACCCCACCTTCAAGTCAGTATAGTAAGTAAGTTTTAGTAGGAAATAAGATTGCAAAGAGGAACCTGGAAGTCACGTACAAATCATCCCAAAGACCAAAGGTGCATAATTTACAAATTAGATCATATCTTAATTAAAATTCATATCCTAGTAATATCTGCCAAATCAGGGGAAACCATCTAGGTGCTGTTTGTCAAGGCTTCTGATCCCATGATGTATTGAAGTACAGACAAAACCCAGAACTTCACTGTTCCAGACCAGCAGAACATCGAAAAGATGGTGGTAACTTTGAGATGATGCCTTTGAAGTTTTACAGATAACTTTGAGATGATTTAGAAGTTAACTGGGGCAGCTAGGTGATGCAGTGGATAGAGAACCAGGCCTAGAGTCAGAAAGACCTGAGTTCAAATCTGGATTCAGTACTTACTAGCTGTGCTACACTGGACAAGTCCCTTAATCCTGTTTACCCCAGTTCCTCATCTGTAAAATGAGCTGGAGAAGGAAATGGTAAATTACTCTAATATCTTTGCCAAGAAAACCCCAAAGTAGATTCAGAAAGAGTTGGACACAATTGATCAACAACAAAGATATATTAATTACTTAACCTCAAGGTAACACAGAGAGAAATAGGCCTGTTTTTCCCCAAAACCCTATAAAAATGAAACCTCAAACTCATTCCCCCCAAGCCTTCTTCCCTCTCCATTGGGTCCATGCTGCCAAGGACTCCTAACTCTAATCCATGGTTATATGAGTGATATTCTCTTCCTCTCTCCCCCTCCATGGGGCCTGCCTCCCTTCACCAATGAATCCCCCACCCCCATGCCACTCTCTGCCTCTGTATCACTTTTTACCACTTGGCTCTGCCTTTCTGGGCTTTTTGCCCTCCTATCCTGTGTGGTTAAAGTGTAATTGCTACCTTGTTTCCCACTGCCAAGCATAGTCTTTCCAAGAGAGTACCCAAAGAACTGAGTATGCCAGCCCCTATTATGTAATTCCATAAATTGAAGATCAGTTCAACAGGCTACACTCCTGTAACTGGAGGTAGCTAAGGCCAGTGCTTAAGCAGTAATCCGTTTTCTAATATTAGAATATAGCAAATTTTTAAGCTTTATTTTTCTTGGGGGTTTTTTGGTCTGTGTTTTCTTTCACAATATGACTAATATAGAAATATGTTTTGCATGACTCTACACGTATAATTTATATCAAACTGCTTGCCTTCTCAAGAAGGGAGGAAAGTTGAAGGGGGAGGGAGGAAATATGGAACTCAAAATTTAAAAAAATAATGTTAAAAATTGTTTTTACATGTAATTAGAAAAAATATATTAAAATTTTTCAAAAGAAAAAAAGAATATGGAAGCTAGATAATTATAGCCAGAGCCAAGAGACCAGTTGGTAAGTAGAACCAGGAATAGTTCTGGAATTCACGAAATCACACCATCAAGGGAGCTAGGGATGGTGAAAGGCTAGCAGTAGGGAGCCCTAGGAAATGTTAATCAAATCAATTAATTACAAGAGTTTATTAAGTGATTTCCACGTGCCAAGCACTGTGCTGAGATCAAGGAGTCAGCAGGTAGTTACGCTCAAGCCAGGCATCCATGGAGTCACAAAAGGAAGTTATAACATCGGCAATTAATAACATACTCTTGTACTAGCTATGTGACCTTGGGTAAGTCCCTTCTTCTCCCTAGGCCTCAGTGTCCCCCCTCTAAAAAATGAAGGAGTAGTATTAGATGACTTCTGAGGCCCCTTCCGGCTCTAGAGCTCAGCTCCACATTTAGATAGTACAGCGTACGATGATATATGATCCTCACAACAACCTTATAAGATAGGTGCTGTTGTTATATCCATTTTACAGATGAGGAAACTGAGGCAAACAGAAGTGAAATGACTTAGCCAAGTTTTCTTGATTCAGGACCCTACTTATATCATTTAGTTGCCAATATGATTGTATGATTTTTGATACTGAGGCAAGTGATTTGTGATACTGCATTCTGATCCTGGGGCCTTCATTTCCACTTCTTGTTGGTATCTTAGGCATGGGCACAAGGCAGCCATTATCCTGAAGTTGGCTGAAGAGTGAGGATGTGGCAGCTCCACCTAGGCTCTGGCCAAAACAATAAGAAGGCAGATTTAGCCTCCCTTTTCTATAAAACATCACAGTTTACAAAGCACTCTCTCCCCAACCACCTTAGGACACAGGTTCCAGGAAGTAGCAACAAGGACAGAGGGACTGAATTTGTAGGGAGATCTAGCACCTTCCAATTAATCCTAGAATCTACTGCTACAAACTGGCGAAAGTAAGTCTTCATACCTTAATTTTAAAATGATCTTCCTTGATTGTTTGGAAGGAAGTGATTGTATGGACATGATCAACAGTATTTTGGGGCCCAAATTTTTAAGAGTTATTTTAAAATTGGATATTCACAACAATCAGGATATATTGAACGCCCATTGCCAAGGTGAATTTGGTTTGTTTTAGACGAAATTTTCTGGATTTATCAAAGACTCTGTGTCCATGAGAAAAATTGGATTAAAAATGGGTAAATATTACTTGAATTTTATAGCTTGCATTTCTCTGCAGGGATCAATACCAAAAGATATAGACTAGCTTGTATAATTAATACATGGGGAAATAAAAGTGTCTCAAGACATTGCCTTACATAAGCTAACAATCTTCCATAACTAAACTATAAACAGAATTGAGATGAATTTTCAAGTGGTTCTGCCAGACTGTAGACGTATGACATAACATGTACACAGATAGAAATGTTGATTTCAAGCTGGAAGAAACCTCGGTATCCATCAACACCAAGGCAGGATTGGAAGCCAAGTCTTCACATTACCTGTCATTGTCATTGGCTTTGTACATGGTGTTCCAAGTTGTGCCATAGCTAGGTTTCCCCTCTGTAATCAACCTGTGAATCTCTCATAGCCAATAGGGGCTTGGGCAAACAGTGTGATGGAGTAGGGAAAAGACCATGGACCTTAGTTCACCCCTCCATGAAATGAGTAGATTGGACTAAGTGGTCTCTGAAGTCTCTTCCAATCTAGATCTCTGAGCCTAAGTGTTACCTTGGGCAAGTAACTTATTGACCCTCAGTTTCCTTTTTCATAAAATAACAGAGTTGGACTATGTGGCCTCTAAGGCCTCTTCCAGCTTTAAATCTATGATCCTCCGAGACAGAGTTGTCCACTTTAGCAAGAGGAGAAAGTAGAAGCTGTGCTAGCATCTGAGCTTGTCAAGGGAGACACCTAAAGAGACAGGAGAAGGCCAAGACTAAGGCTAGAATCTAAATGAAAGGTGTGGAGGAAGAGGAATGAGAATAGTGATGAGTCATGAGAACTGAGCAGGAAGGGGTGTGCCTCATGAAGGAGAGGATGTTCAACAATGTCAAATACTACAGAAAGGTCCTAGAGGGTAAGGATTGGCAGGAGGCCATGGCTTTTAACCTTTGAGAGAATAGTTTCTTCTAGCTGGTGAGAAAGAGATGCCAGATTTGAAAGACGTGAGAGTGAAAAAGGAAAGAGAGGAAGCCTGTTGTTTAAAAAAAACCTAAAATATTGGCACTAAAGGAAAGGAAAGAGATTAGAAGTACTTTAGGAGAGTAGCCAGGTTGTGAAGGATAGTGTTTGAGCATTGTCTAGACCAGGGGTGGGGAACCTAAAACCTCAAGGCCACATGTGGCCCTGTAGGTCCTCAGTGGCCTTGAGGCTCTTAGGGTCCCCACCCCTGGTCTAGTTCTATACATATTTGTGGACAAAAGGGAAGGAGTCAATTGAGAGGGGAGACATTGGGAACATCCTAGTGAGAGAAAGGAAGAGATCTAATATAGTAAGGGCTGGGAAGTGGCAGCAGAGGATGGTACAGGTAGATTAAAAGCATGAATAGGGACATTAGCTTTGGCAAGGACACTTCAAGTCCCCCCCTATAATTTACAAGTAAACAAACTGAAGCCTAGAGATGCTACCCAAAGCTACAATCTATTCCACTATAGTCCTATATTTTAAAAATAAAAACAAACCACAAACAATAATTCAGATTTGTATAAGCAAAAAGGAAAGGGTATTGAATTTAGCAGTGAGGAGAAGCCTGCTTTCAAATCTTGCCTCTGGTGCTTACTAGCTGTATGACCCAATACAAACAGTTTTACCTCTCTGAGCCTCAGTTTCCCCATTTGTAAAGTAGTGAAAAGGCAGCTATATGGTTCAGTGCACAGAGAGCCAGGCCTGGAGTTAGGAAGACTCCTCTTCCTGAGGTCAAATCTGGCCTCAGACACTTCCTACCTGTGTGACCCTAGGCAAGTCCCTTCACCCTATTTGCCTCAGTTTCCTCATCTAAAAAATGAGCTAGAGAAGGAAATGGTGAATCACTCCAGTATTTCTGCCAAGAAAACCCCAAATGGGGTTATGAAGAGTTGGACACGATTGAAAGGACTTAACAGAAACAAATAAGTGACAATACAGAGAGCACTAATTTGTAGGATCAAGTAAGCCAGTGGTTCTCAACCTTCCTAATGCCGTGACCCTTTAATACTCGTATGTGGATGTATCTGCATGTGGGTGGACCCGCATAGAGTTGGATAGAGGAGCGGTATCTTGGTTGCTAAGACCACCGGAAATACGTGTTTTCTAATGGTCTTAGGCGACTCCTATGACCCCTGTGAAAGGGTCGTTCAAGCCCCAAAGGGGTCGTGACCCACAGGTTGAGAACCGCTGAAAGCATTCTGGTGAGCAGAATGTTCATGTCCATTACAAAGTAATGTCCTTCAGTTTTCCCCATGTTTACCAATGCAGAAAGGGGTTCAGAGAGGTTAGCTGATTTGCCTGTGGTCACACAGCTCATGAGGGTCAGAGCTGGAGTTCTGGGCTGTGCTTGGGATGCCAACTCCAACACTCGTCCCCCCAGGCCACAGCTAGTATTTGTACATTCTGCAGAAGAGGGGAGGGGAGGAGAGGGCCTGATAAGGTAACCCAAGTTTAGATCACAGCATTGGCTGCTAACCAGTCCTAGAGAAGCTGGTCCTCTGCACATAGCTTTACCAAACACTCCATGGTCTCTGAGTTTCCTGAATTCATCTCTTGCACAAAGTTTGAGCTGGGTCTCTTCTATCAGCAAAGGAAAAAAGCACAAAGTATTCAAGCTAAAAGGGTCCTTCAAGGTCATCTGTTTGAACTCTCCATGCCCAGCCTCTGCGACATTAAACCTCACAAGCTTTGGCCAGTCTGGAAATATGAGTCTATTACTCATAGCTTGTCTTCTCACCTGATGTTTCTTTATTTCCTGAAGCCAGGACCCAGAGGAGGGGAAGCTGCCTAGTTCTCCCACCTTGACTCCCATTCCCCATGTGGCCTGCAGGCCACACCACAGACAAAGGGGCCTCTGGTGGCAGCCAGCCTCCCTGGATTAGCACCATCTGCTTGGGGACATCGCTGGTCTAGAGCTTCTTAGTTTGCTGAAGCCCTCCTAGCGAGGCAACTTTGAAGTCAGATAAGATGATGTGTAAATAGCAAATGACAGCTGGCATTTGGCTAGCGTCCTTCCTTGTAAATCCATTAAGAAATTCATTTAATACTTCAATAATTTTCCCTTCCTCTTTGATCATGCTTTCCATTTCATCCTGTAATGAGCCAACTTCCGCTTTGCCCGAGCTGCTTTTTATACTTCTAAGAAACTCGGTTTGAGTCAACTTGAAGGAAGCTGTGCATCTTTCAGGGGCCTTTTTTCACCTCCTGTCCCTAGTTTCATCAACCTGCCACTCTCTCCAGCCTCTGAAAGTAGGGAAAATTTGGGCCAGGCAGGGTTATGAGAAAATGACTAAAGCACTGAACATCAGAACTAGAAGGCAATTGACCTCTTTATTTTGGGGGGCAGGGGAGATTAGAGAAGGGCACCTGCAAGTTTAGGCCTCTTTTATCCGGAAAGGACTAAGGCACAGAAGAGTTACAAGTGGGGTCCTCTGTTATCTGGAAAAGAATACATCAAGTTATGTTAGAACTCAAATAGATGGGCTTTTGTATCACAAAAGTACTAAAACATGAAATTGGAGTTTGAAGGGGCGGGCCTCTTTTACTGGTTATTTCTAAAGAATTGGAACTAGAAAAGGTAACCCTCTTTTATCTGAGAGGAGTTTGAACTATGATAGATAAGAGATATCCCAAAAGGATTATGGGGAAGGAGGGAGAAAGGGGAAGGGCGGAGGGGGGGAGAGGGATGGTGGGAGGGAGAGATCCATATATATGTATGTATATGTGTATGCATGTATATATATATGTATATATGTACATATATACACATATATATATACATATATATATGTATTATGTGTCTATACACACACACACACACACACATACACACACACACACACACACACACCATGGAGTCTAAGAGTTGGAAACGGGAGGTTCTCTTATCATTTAGAACTAAAGCATGGAAAACAAGCACCTGGAAGAGTTGCCCATCTTTTTTCCTTTAGTTCTAAAACCCAGAGAACCACAGTGGGACAGATCAGTCTTTTTTAGCGAAAACCACTAAAGTTCACAGACTTGGACCTGTAAAGGTTGGCCTCTTTTACCCGGAAGGGACAAAAGCATCAAGTAAAAGCCATGAAGGGTGCAAATCTTATTGCGGAAAAACTAAAAAGAAAATTGGAGCCACAAGGTGTAGGCCTCTTACTAGCAAAGCAATAAAGCATAAATGATAAGAATAGGAATCATTGGCCTCTTTTATTGGGAAAAAACTAAAGCCTGGAGAAAGGACTAATTCAGAAAGGACTAAGGGGAGAGAGCCTCTTTATCCGTTCAAAGTAAAGCACATAAAACCAACCCTAGACAGGTTTGGAGAATGCTTTTATCACCAAGGAACACATCTGGCAAAGTTGAATACCTTAGCATGGGAATGGGCTAATTCAACCACTATTAGAACAGAGGGTTAGGATAGGCCTAAAACATGGGAAATTTCAGTAAGATGGGTGAGTCTCTTATCCAGAATGGAACCAAAAGATAGAGTATCAAAGCAAAAGTGGTGGGAATCTTTGATGTGTTATCTCTAAAACATTGAGTAGAGCTATTTATCCTTAACTGATGTCATTCTCTTTTGGGAAAGTACTTAAATCACAGAGACTTGGACCTAGAACAGGGTTTGGGGGCCTCTTTATCTTGAAGGCATTGCACCACAGCCTGAGAGGTGGAAGAGGTAGGCCTCTTAATTGCTAGGACTAAGACTAGCAGAAGTAGAAGTGAAGAAGGTGGGCCTCTTTCTTTGCAAGGATACTTAAATCAGAGACTTAGAACTGAAAAGGACGCTAGGGGCTCTTTATGGTTAAAGAACTAAAGCCTAAGAACTGGACCTAAGAACTGGAAGCACTGGGCCTCTTACTAGCTGAGATTAAAACTCTGAGAAGTAGAACTGGAAGGGGTGGACCTCTTTAATTGAGAAAGCACTTAAACCACAGTGGAGCAGATCTAGAACAGTCCCTTATAATACATCAGTATTGGGGATTAGAAAGGATCTTTTATTATTTAGGATGCAAGCACATAAAAAGTATCCTCAAAATGGTCTAGAGTCCTTTAATCTTTATGTCTAGTTCTTAGAGAATTAGAATGGAAAGAGGGGAAGATGTTTTATCCTTTGAGTCTAAAGCAAGGCTCAGCAAACTTTTTCAGTAAAAGACCAAATCAAAAATATTTTAGGCTTTGTGGGTCAAGAGGCAAAATCTAGTTTATTATGTAGGTACTTACGTAATAAGAAAAAAAAATTTCCACCAATTTCTTAAGAAATTCAAAATATGATAAGGATAATTGAGTACAATTTTTGTTATTTAGGTCTACTAATGAAAAGAATAGAGTTCTCTTTTGGGGGAAGCAAACATTTTGCTTAATTGGGGTTCAACATTAAGTGTAACTTATTAAAATTGATTACAAATGCTCATCTATTAACGCTGATCTGTAACAAGATTTTACATATTTCATCTTTGAAAATGTCTCCACACAGGTAGGTACTGCCAAATACCAATATCTATCCTTGAGCATTTGATTTTAATTGAGCATATTCATTATTTGGAAGGCATTTATAGAATTCTATTACATTCTTCTCTTGATATTACTTTTTAGCATGTTATTTCAAGCAAATTAATCACTAATTCTTTAAGGACCAAAAGGTGAAAGGATTCCAGACTCTTCTAAGGATTCTTTTTATGTACTTCCATCCTAATCAATTAGTTCTAAGTCTCTATGATTTAAGTACCTTTGCAATGAAAGACATTTACCCTCTTCATTTCTACTTCTCTTGGTCTTAGTTCCAGCAATTAAGAGAGGTCTACCCATTCTAGTTGTCAGGCTATGGTGCAGTACCTTCAAGATAAAGAGGTCACCAAACCCTATTCTAGGCCCAAGTCTCTGTGATTTAAGTACATTCGCCATTGAAAGTGACATCAATTCAGGATAAATAGCTCTATCCAATCTCCTTTTAATTCTTTATGTTTTAGGTCTAAATAGCAGATTAATCACTTCCAATTGAAGGTTAGGTCGGAGCGCCTCAATTGCATAGTTAAATAAATGTTTTGAAATATTGAAATTTCTTTTGCACTCACATTGAGGTCTGTAAAATGCTACTGGAACTGCAGTTTGAGCTCAGAAAATATATCCTGTGCAAATTTGTATGGAAATGGAGATGTTACTTCTTGTTTTAACTTTTGATAGCACGGGAAGTGTATAAAGCAGTTTTATATTACTTGTAGAAATGACTTTACCACAGTATAATTTTAACATATAAGCAGTTCTGCCTTGTAATTTTAAGTTGAATTAATTCAGAAACATTATCAAGTCTGTAACAAAAGATAATTTTCAAAGCTATTCAGTGTTTGATTGAGGGAAATGTTTGTTAAGAAAAGTTTCTATCACATTCCTTAGTTCAAAAAACAACTCCTACCCCTTCTTTTCTTATTTTGACATGATGGGCAAGCTCAGGTATTAAAAAATTAAATTAAATGTTGTAGCACAGGACAAATACACATGGCACTCACAGCAACATCCAGTTATAACTGCATTATTGTGATTTGTGGTGCATCATGCTGCAGTGAGAAGAAATGGAAATACCACATGAGGTCTCTATCCCAAATACTCAGCTCTGCCTTGTAGCACAAAAGTAGCCATAGGCAACTCTTAAACAAATGAACATGGCTGAGAACCAATAAAGTTTTATTTATGGACACTGAACTTTGAATTTTATATAATTTTATGTGTCATGAAATATTCTTCTTCTTTTGATTGTTTTTTTAACCATTTCAAAATGTAAAAATCATTCTTAGCTCACAGACATTACAAAAATAGGCAGAGGGTCAGGTTTTGCCAATCCCTTGCCTAAAGCATGGGGAATTGTATTAGGATGCGTGGGTCTCTTTTATCCAGAATGGGAGGAAAGCACGCTATCAACAAATAAATTAATAAAAGCTTAGTAAGGCTGAGACTCCAATATGATAACAGCAAAACACAAAGGATTAGAAGGATTAGATTTTTTTTTTGGAGGGGGAAGGCAGGGCAATTGGGGTTAAATGACTTGCCCAAGGTCACACAGCTAGTAAGTGCTAAGTGTCTGAGGCCAGATTTGGACTCAAGTCCTCCTGGCTCCAGAGCTGGTACTCTATTAACCGTACCACCTAGCCACCCCAGATTAGAATTTTTTAATCCTAAAATGACTAGGTAATATTTTCTAGGAATTAGAATGGGTAAGCATCTTTCATTGGGAAAATATTTAAAATCACAGAAACTTGAAACTAGAAAAGGGAATGGAGGCCTTCTTTGATCATAAAAGATCTAAATCATAGTGCATAAGACTAGAAAAGATCTAAATCATAGCGCATAAGACTAGAAAAGATCAGGCTTCTTATTGCCTGGGAATTTAACCAAGAGAAGAGGAGGAAAAGTTGTAGGTTTTTTTCATGGGAAAAGTTCTTAAATCAGAGAGAATTGGAACCAGAATGGAGGCATGGGGGCTCCTTATGTGGCAAGGATTAAAGCACTGAGTTGAAAAACTAGGGGTTCTTACTTGCTGTGACTGAAACTAGAAGTAGTGGGACCTCTTTAATGAAGAAAATATCTAAGTTACAGAAAACTGATAGTTGAACAGGGTTCAGGGGAACCTCTTAGACCATGAAAGAACTAATACATAGCTGGGCCTCTTTCTGGCTGGGACTAAAACCAGGACAAATCAGACTAAAAGAAGGGATCCTCTTTCATGGAAAAAGTACTTAAATCAGAAAAGAAAAGATCTGGAAGGATGAGCCTCTTATAATGGTAATGTGCTGAATCAACCATTGAGGGTTGGAAGTCGAAAGGGCTTTTTCATCAGCTAGGAATAAAGTACACAAAAAAATAGACTTACAAATTCAGAATATTTGAACCCTTGAATCTTTCTTGTCAAGACCTAGAAAAAGAAGGGACAAGGATCTTTTATCATGTCAGCCCAAACAATAGAGAATCCCTAATATGATGGCTAAAGCATTAAAGCAAAATGATTAAATAATAAGTCAAAGAACTGAAGTTGGGGGCAGAGCCAAGATGGTGGCATAGAAGCAGGAAAACTCCATGAGCTCCCCCCTATAATCACCTCAAATACCTATAAAATATGACTCTAAACAAATTTTAGAGCTACAGAACCCACAAAATAACAGAGAGAAACAAATCTCCCGCAGAAGGCAGCCCGGCAGGTGGACAGGAAGGGTCCATGGCAGCATGCTGGGAGCCAAGCCTGGCCCAGCATGAGCCCAAGATTTTAGCCTCAGGGTGGCCCCAACCAGCCACAGCTGGAGGGACTTTGGGAGAATGGATCACTAGCAGCTGTGGCCATTTTCAGAATTATCAACCCATAAATGCCAAAGGTAAAGTAAAAGAACAGTGTGGACTTTGGGAACAGGAGGACCAAGAGTGTGGTCTGGCCTCTATCCACAGAAGAGAGAAGCAGGTGAGGCCTGGTGGCCATGCAGCTGCCAAATGGCTGCTTCAGAGCTGCTGGCCTGCAGATTGTAGGGAGACCAAGCAACCATTCTGAGGAGTAATTGCCCTTGCTTTAACCTGCTTGGATCTGGATCACTGTCTTGGGTGGAGTTCCTGGGCTGTGTGACCAGGTGGCAGAGTCTTTGGAGGCTTCAGAAAGGGCACCCAACTAATAGCTCTGGCAGCTGTGAAAACCCCAGCAATTTCAGACAAAGCTCTCCCCTCTGGAAGCAGAGTTCTACTGTGGCAAAAAGCTCAAAAATCAAGTAATTGAGTGGCTACATGAGCAAGCAAAGGAAACAAAAAGCAAGCACAACTTTAGATTCCTTTCTTGGGGACAAAAAGGATCAAAGCATGCAATGGGAGGAAGACAACATAGTCAGAACTCCTGCACCAAAAGCTTCCAAGCTTTTGAACTACTTACAGGCCATAGAGGAGCTTAAGAAAGATTTTGAAAACCAAGCAAGAGAAGTGGAAGAAAAACTGGGAAGAGAAAAGAGAATGATGCAAGAAAATTATGAAAAGAGAGTCATCAACCTCACTGAAGAAAATAACACCTTAAAAAGTACACTAACTCAAATGGCAAAAGAGGCTCAAAAAGCCAATGAGGAGAAGAATGCCTTAAAAAGCCAAATTTTCCAGATGGAAAAAGAATCTCAAAAGTTCACTGTAGAGAATAATTCCTTCAGAATTAGATTGGAGCAATGGAAGTTAATGACTTTATGAAAAACTAAGACACTATTGAACAGATCTAAACAAATAAAAAATAGAAGGCAATGTGAACTGTCTCATTGGAAAAACCACTGACCTGGAAAATAGATCCAGCAAAGATAATTTTAAAATTATTGGTCTACCTGAAAGCCATGATCAAAAAAAGAACCTAGAAATCATCCTTCAAGAAATTCTCAAGGAAAATTGCCCCAATATTTTAGAACCAGAGGGCAAAATAGAGGTTGAAAGAATTCACCAATCACCTCTTGAA
>JAQQSU010005940.1:0-13658 GCA_028627135.1 Pseudochirops cupreus | reverse complement strand
TCTTTCTATATCTTTCTCTGAGTTTAGGTATCTCCTTCCATCCTGAGGCTTGTAGAGTTGTCTTTAGCTGTGCGTTGTTGAGGATAGTCCAGTTTATCAAGGTTGGTCATCATATGTACGATGTGTCTGTGATTGTGTAAAGAGCATTTTCTTAGAAGTGAAAAAAAAAATTTCCCACTCTCTACACAAATCTCTCCCCCTCCACAGAGTCCTACTCTGGTGTCTGCTCATCATGGTACAGAGGGGGAGGGACCCGATGCCACCAGTGGAACACAAGCTCAGGGCAGGTCACCTAAAGCTGAAAGGGATTATATATGCTGGGTAGGGGACAGCTAAGTAGTACAGTAGACAGAGTGCAGGTCAGGAAGAACTGAGTTCAAATCCTATCTAAACCCCTTAACAGCTGTGCGAATGTGAGCAAGTCACGTGACCACTCTCAGCCCCAGGTTCCTCGTCTGTAAACCGTAAATAAGAAAAGCTTCTACCTCTCTGGGTTATTGTGAGGATCAAATGATACACATTAAGTATTTTTACAAACCTTAAAGCATTCTATAAAGGCCTGTATATTAGCAACCATAATAATTAATAATAATAGTAATAAGAGGTAGGATTTATATAGCACCACGTGCCAGCCACTGTGCTAGGAGCTTATAGCATGTCATTTGATCCTCCCAACGACCCTTCCAACTGGGTGCTATTATGATCCCCGTTTTACAAATCAAAGAACTAAGGCAAACAGAGGTTAAATGAGTTGCCCAAGGTCACGCAGCTAGTCAGCATCGGAGCCCACATTCCCTCTCGATTCTTCCTGACTCCAGTCCCCAGGGCTCTATCATGGGGCCTCCTGCCCGCCTTCCTTTCACAGCAAATGTGGTGGGGAGTGGTGCAGGAAGAGGGAGATTATTTTCTAAAGATGAAAACAAGATGTGGTCTATACTTTGCAACTAAATATGGAAAATTAAAACTTGTCTTATGAAATTTAAACCTAGAGAACACGGGAAAGGCAGAAACAGGCATTTCATCTTATTATGCTTCCTTAACAAGACATGGGGGATAGGGCTAAATGATCAAAACAGTTGGTAAGACTAATGTAACCTTCTTGTCTTCCTATTCCCAGAGACTCTCTCCTTTCTTTGTTTCTTTAATTAACAGGTAATATTATTAATGGGCCCTCCATCCCTCCCGAAGCTTCAACCCAGAAGGGCCTGTTGTCCAAGCGAAATAAAGAGCTGGCCTGCGGGCGTCAGGCTCAATTTGGTTCTTGGAGAGCCTGACCTGTACCTTTAACCATACTGACTACGTTCAGAAAGCAGGAGGAAAGGACTTGGGGACCCAAGGGAGTGGCCACAAAGTTCTATAGAAGCAAACTAATTTTTAACAAGCTGTTTTGTAAAAAAAATAAAAATAAAAAAACCCAACACTTCACTGTCTCTGGGCATTTGGGTTCTGCCCAGTTTCCCTCAAAACTGACCTGTAACAAAAAGAAAAAAGAGTGGAAGTAACAGTCCTCTCATTGTTGTCATCTACCCTTTAATCTGGAAAAAAAGAGAATTGTTGGGGCAGCTGGGTGACACAGTGAATAGAGCACCAGCCCTGGAGTCAGGAGGACCTGAGTCAAATCCAGCCTCAGACAATTATTAGTCGTGTGACCTTGGGCAAGTCACTTAACCCCAACTGCCCTACCTGCTCCCCCTCCAAAAAGCCAACAAAAAAAAGTTACTAATTCCTACTGCAGTCTGAAGGGCAAATTTTCTTCTATCTGTGGTTTCTTAGATATCATAAGACAGGATGTAAGGAGTCTCTCTGACCAAAACAAAATAAGTGATCAGACGCTGAATTTTAAAAATTTTAAAAAGCATAGAGATTAGCTTCTCCACAATAATAATCCTATTCTAATGACTGTTTTGTCGCAGCGTTGACCAGGGTTCTTGAAGGTTTACGTAAGGAGAATTTCAGGAGCACAAGCTGTAGCAGGTTTATGGTACTAAAAAAGCTTTTGAGCATGAGCCCAGCTGGTTCTTAGAACCATCCTGGGCAAGTAAGGCTCATTACCAGAATACTAGCCACTAGGTAGGTGATAATTCATTTATTATTTATTTTGGCTATAGCAACTCATAAGATGGACAAAAAAAAATGCTTCTCAACCTAATGGCACCCTTGTATTTCTATAGCGATGACAGTAGAACAGTGGTATAAAGGTGCTAAAAAAATCACCCAATTCTTAAACTGTCGGAAAACATTAAATTGTTGCTACTCTTAAGGAGTGACCTTGGTTCAAAAATTAATAAGCTGCCACACTACTGAAGACTCGTATAATGGAGAGAGCACTAAACCTGGAATCAGATAACCTGGGTTCATGTCTTGACTCTGTCAATGCCTAGTTGTGTGATTTTGGGCAAGTCACAAATTCTGAGCTCAGCATCTCCGTCTATAAAACGGGGATTAAAAACACTCATATTACCTAGTTCATAGGGTAATGAAGAGAAATTAGTTTGTACAACTGTGAAGCGCTGCATAAATTTAAACTCTGATATACCCAAGGGATCTATGCAATCGACAAAAATGAAATCTAATAAAAATACCAGCTCTTTCAAAGACCACCAATAACTGCAGCTGCTTAACTCAATTATTTGTTTTTTGTCCTTGCTTGGTGCTATGTTTTTATGCCACTGACCACCACCTAATGCTGGAGATCCTTCTTCCTTTGGCTTCTGTGATACTGCTCTTTATGGGGTTCTCCTTCTGTTTGCATGACTGATCCTTCTTTCTCTACACCGTGGTGATCCTGTCCTGAATCCTAGGTTCTAATCCTGTACTCTCATGCTTTCTGGATACCTCCAGTGGGGCCTCAAGCTCAACATGTCAAAAACTAAACTTATGTTCCTTCCCTTCCCTCGCTCACATTCTCCAAATCTCCCTGTTTGTACTGAGATTACTCCTATTCACCTAGGTTCATACTTAGGAATCATCATCCACTCTTCCTTCTCCTGCCTTAATGTCTAGATAACTTGCTAAATAAATCGGATCAGTTTTATCTATACAACATTTGTCTCACTTGTGCTTTGACTTCCAGTCGCATCTCTTGCCTACACTACTCTAAGTCTCCTAATGGGTCTCCCTGTTTTTGGTCTCTCTCCCATCAAATCCGTCACACAGATCTGACAAAAATGCTTTCTAACACATAGATGTGATGATCAATTCCTTGCTCAAAAAACTTTAACAGTTCCTTATTACTTCTAGGATGAAATATAGACTGTCTAGACTGGCATTTAATGCTTCATACAATCTTGTTCAGTCACTTCAGTTGTGTCTGACTCTTCATGACCCTATTTGGGGTTTTCTCAGGAAAGATATTAGAGTAGTTTGCCATTTCCTTCTACAACTCATTTTACAGATGAAGAAGGCAAATAAGGTTATGTGACTTGCCCAGGGTCATAGAGCTAGTAAGTATATGAAGCCAGATTTGAACTCAGGGGAAGATGAGTCATCCTGACTCCAGACCCTGTGCTCTATCTACTGTGCCACCTTGATACATTACACATTATATAATCTAGCTCCTATCTCAACTTCATTAGTATGTCTTATATTATTGCCCCCCTTTGTGCTCTCTACATTTCAGAAAAATTAGGCTATTAACTGTTTACCCAACTCAACATTTCATTTCCTGTCTTCATGCATATATACATAGAAACTGTCCCCCATCTTTAGTATGTACTACTTCCTCATCTATGTCTTTCAAAATCCTCTTCTTCCTTGAAACCTAGACGCGGTGCCCCCACCTCTACAAAGTCTTCCCTAACATGAGCCCCAGTCACTAGTGCTTTTTTCCTTATCAAACAATGTGTTGTGCTTTCATGCATACAGTGCAGATGTCATGTGGCCCTGGAAGAATGTAGAGCCTGTGAGGGTCAAGGCTTATTTATATCTTTGCTTTTGTATCACCAGTATCTAGCATGCTGCTTTGTACATAGTAGTTAATAAATGTTTAATGTGAATAAATGTAAAGATTATATTATGGTTCAAAAAAAATCAACTGTACAGATTCAGGATGGGGAAGTATGGCTGCATAACAGCCATCATGTGAAAGAGATGATGGGGTTTTGATGGACTGGTAAAAGGAGGAAAAATGCCCTGGTGAGATCAAATAACAGAATACCGATTTTATCTCTGCCTGCAGAATTTTGGGAATAACACTGACAGTTTGGAGAATGTTAGAAAGAAGGCCATAAGAACCATTTTTGTTTTCAGATAATAAGATGAAGAACCTAAAGAAATTAAGTGTAAAGTAATGCTGAGTCTAGGGGAGGTGATGGCTATTTTCCCCCTTATGCACAACTGAATTTTACATTCTCATGCAATGCCAACTTCATGAAAGGTGGCAGCAGTATAATTCTAGCCTTACCTACTTCTGGAACATTGCTAGAAAATACTTTTTAAGGAATATAGCAAATGAAATTAAAATCAGTTTTCTGCTTTCCAAGCAGGATACCTCTACTGTTTCAGTATGAAAGACCTTTGGATGAACTATATTTGGTACATAAAGTGCAAGTTCCTTGAGGATAGTCAGTCTCTGTCTTGCATTTTTGTCTTTATATATTCTTGGGGTGTAAAACTCTCCTTTGCAAGTAATAAATACTTGTTGAATATACATTAATTAAGTCCCTGAATAACTGGCAAGAGAACAGGGATTAGATTTGCTTTATTTTCCCTGAAGATAGAAGTAGGAGCAATATACTAAAGTTACACAAAAGCAGATGTTGTTATATAAGGAAAAAAAGTTCCTAAAATGCTGCATAGATGATCTTGAGAGGTAGCAAATTTCTCCATCATTAGAAGCCTTCGAGCTAGGAGTACTGTATTTGTCAGGAATGCTACCAAGCAAGAAGAGTAAGCTAGGTAAGAGCCCTTTCCAATTCTCAGGTTTTATGATTCTATGATACATAATTTGGAAAGATGATACAGATGGACAGCGAGCTGAGCCTCAGAATTGAGGGAAGGAGTTTGGAATGGATTATATTTGAGAAATTACCAAGTAATTTTATACACTTATATAATTACACAATAATTCCCGCTGGATGTAACAAAAGCCATTCTCTTGAACTATTATCCAAGGGATGCTGTGTAGCTTTCCATTATGGAAAATTTCTAGAAAACATGAACAAGAATTACACACGAAGTAGTACAGACACCAATGAAATGATAGATCCTAAGTACCAAAGTGTCAAGTTTTCCTATTCAACACCTTATTCCTTCACTAGAATGTAAGTTCCTTGAGGGCAGGGGATGCTTCCATTTTGCTTTTGTATCCCCTCATCAACATTCACAGTGTTTTGAACATAGTAGACAATATTTATATTTGAATTAAGAGTAACACCTGTCCTCCATGTATCAAGTTAAACTTGGCTTTTTTTTTTTGCTTTTTGGAGGAGGGAAGGTAGGGCAATTGGGGTTAAATGACTTGCCCAAGGCCACAGGGCTAGTTTTGTGTTAAGTGTCTGAGACCAGATTTGAACTTAGGTCCTCCTGACTCCAGGGCCGGTACTCTCTTCACTGAGGCACCTAGCCGCCCCTAAACTTGGCTTTTAAAGCTACATAAAACATCTCATCTTTGTAGATGTGTAGAAACAAAAAGCCCCACTCCTATGTTTCATTATGGCATGGGGAGACAGACAGTTAAGTGCTAACCTAGCAAAGCCCAACTAGTTATTATACCAAGCTGTAAAGGCTTTGCTTATAATCTAGACATTGTGAATCATGTTTTAAAATACATAAATAAAACATGTAGGTTTATAAATTATATCAAACTGCATTTATCAAAATACTTTTATAAAATTTTATTTTTAAATATTTTCCTCCAATTACATGTAAAAACAATTTTTAACATTCATTGTTTTTTAAGTTTTGAGTTCCAAGTTCTAGTCCTTCCTTCCCCCCAGATACAGTAAACAGTCTAATTTATCAAAATATTTAAGAAACAAATTCATGGACTCCAGGTTAAGAACTCCTGATCTACAGTGTTTATTAATGAGCAAATAAACCTGAGTCTGGCAAGGCTCAATTACCATGTGATCAAATTTTTGGCCATGCCACTTCAAACCATCAATAAAGGCATGGAAGGGCTGAAACCTGAAATGCGTACGACAAGTACCCACACTAATGAAATTAAAGGTCCTAATGATAATAATGACAATGATTCAAACTTTGTCATCTATCTCAATGTTATCCTTATAACAATCCTGTGAGGAAGGTAAGAAAATGAGATGCCAACTCAAGTCACAAAATTAGAAGCTCAACAGATTTCTATCCTAAATAGTGAAAAGGCCATTGAGTACCTGGAGAAGAGGAAGGTCTATAAGGAGAATGCAGGGAGAAAAAAGGGAAGCTAAGATAAACTTCATTCACAGCAACAAGGGCAGTTTCATTTGGATGTTTATCTTTTCTATGCTCAAATGTACTAAATGGCAATCTGGTGTGATTTTTTAAATGACTTCATTGTCATAGGAATTCTCTTCAATTTTTTCTAAAAAGACAAAATCTTGGCTACAAAGCAATAAATTTCTACCACAACCTTCTTGGATCACACCCTTTAAAAAAAAAAACAACCAACACTTCTTAAGAAGTCTAATCCATTAGAGTTATTTCGCATTTTCGTGTTGTGGATACCTTTGGCAAGCTGATGAAATGTATGGATATGAACCCCTTCTCAGATTAATGTTTTTAAATGCATAAAACAAAACATGCAGGATTACAAAGGAAACCAATTACACTGAAATACAGCTATCTATCTATCTATCTCAATAGATATCTATCAGGTTCACAAAAAGTTTAACAGTTTAACTCTAAGTATCCTACCCTAAAGGAAAAGTAGGGGGGAAGGGAATATGAAGGGGGATGATAGAAGGGAGGACAGACTGGGGGAGGGGATAGTAGAAGCTAACACTTTTGAAAAGGGACAGGGTCAAAAGAGAAAACAGAATAAATGGGGGGTGGGATAGGATGGAGGGAAATATAGGTAATCCTTCACAATATGACTACTATGGAAATGTGTAGTTACACAAAACACACATAACCTATATTGAATTGCTTGTCCTCTCAATGGGGGTGGGTGAGGAGGGAAGAAGGGAGAGAATCTGGAACTCAAAGTTTTAAAAAGAAATGTTAAAAAAATTGTTTTTACATGCAACCAGGAAATAAGGTATACAAGCAATGGGGTATAGAAATCCATATTGACCTATAAGAAAGTAAGGGGGAAGGGAGGAGGAGAAGGGATGAGGAGGATATAAGAGAGGGCAGATTGGGGGAAGAGGAAATCAGTATGCTTGCCATCTTGGGGTAGTGGAGTAGGGGAGAGGTGGGGAGAAAAATCTGGAACTCAAGATCTTGTGGAAATGACTGCTGAAAACTAAAAATAAAAAGAAATATTAAGAAAAAAAGAAACTCTCCCTCACAGTGAATAAACTTTGACGTTTTAAGAACAGAGGATTTAAATGAGAAACTAAACTAAAATGGAAGAAGACTATTTAAAAAAAAAACAAAACTTTTTTAACCTAGAGAAAAATAACAGTGCTCTAACTCAGATAAAACTACTGTGAGGTTGAATCATAATAGGAGTGAATTTGACTAATGGTTTGTCATGAGCTTAACATAATGACTATGACAAAAAGCTTCTCCATATTGCCAAGAAAGCATAAAGCTATCTGTGAGTGTCTTCATTAAATGATTTTTCTCACTGGACCGTATAAAAGTCATTCTAAGAAGATGAAATAGAGCTTATCTAATGTTACAGAAATGACTACTGAAAAACATTATGATTATAGTAAAAATTACTCTTAATTTTACATTAGTTGAAAATAAACTTTTAAAAATTCTATGTAATGGGGCAGCTAGGTTGCACAGTGAATAGAGCACCAGCCCTGGAGTCAGCAGGACCTGAGTCAAATCCAGCCTCAGACACTTATTAGTTGTGTGACCTTGGGCAAGTCACTTAAACCCAACTGCCCTGCCTCCGCCCCCCCCCCCCCAAAAGACATAAAAAAATAAACTTTATGCAATGCCATCTTGGGGAGGGGGGGGATTCAGAACTCAAAGTCTTATAAAAGCGAATGTTGAAAAATAGAAATGAACAAATTTAAATTAAAAAATAAAAATTCATATGAAGTAAGAAAAGGGGACACAAGTTTCAAAGTATTAGCAGATAACTTTCAGATTTTAGCTACTGTGATTAACATCAGCAACCAGAGTCATGATAATATTTCTGAACTTTTCACAAAAACATACAGTGAAAATATTTCTAGAATGTAGTTTCAGAGAAAAGGCTAAATGAAATTTAGTAATATATGCTAAGGATTCCACAGTATCTTTTAAAAATATGTCAACACTTCAACTTATATCCTACAAGTACATTTAAAAGAGCAATAAGAAAACAAAAAATTCCAAATGCATGCTGAAAATTCAATTCAACAAATGTTAACTACCTATTTTGTGCAAGTCACTGTCCTCAACAGTGGAAAATAAATGAGTCTTCTTTTAAAACAATCTATGTAGAAGCTGAAGAGACACTACTAGAAAAATTTACGAAGTACCATAGTTCATGTTTTTCTTACTTTACCTTTTTACTTATTTACCTTTTTAAAAAAGCACACAAAAACCACATTACTAATGTATGCTGAAGAAAATATTTTAGTGCTTAAATGATGTTGGGCAGTAGTTTGTTTTGTCTTGTTTTGAAATATACCAATATAAGTGGACTGAAATAATCCTGGCAATGTTTCCCTATATTTTTTCCTTTTACACTTGAAACTATAACTTCTCTACTAAGTGAAATCTCAGGAGCAATATTACAATATCCAATATTGGATAGGGAAGAGGTTTTGTTCATTTAAGAGTAATTAGTCAAAGATACTCTTCAAGTGCCAAAGGATGACAACTGGAAAATAAAGAGCACCCGAATGCTAAAGATGCATTTGTAAGAGAGAAAGTGACATCAAACCTTCCTGCTCTCTCACCCTAATTTCCAAATGCATAAATGTCAAATTGCTAACTTGGAGAAACACCTAGCTGTTCTTGGTAAGTCATTCACAAGAAATGTGGAAGGAAACTTAGGGGTCATCTGAAGGCTGTATGTACAAGGGAAGTAGAACTGAAACCTCTAAACAGGAAGCTCGCTTCTGAAGCCAAATCATCACCCTACGTCTGCAGAATCTCATATTACTGAATACAATATACTGAGTGATGGTAGTGCCTTTTAAGTGTTCTATTAATCAGAAAATAGTTCCAGTTGATAAATATGTACATTAGTTTCTTATTCTTTTTAATAATATGAAATTTGTGTTCTAACTGCCAAAGCATGGCACACTAGTAATTGATGTCAGAACCAAGCAGCAATCTTTACAAATGTGCCAAATTCATCATTTCAATGATGTTGTACTTACATTCTTCTTGATCTTATTCTTGATAGTTTCAATAACCCCAGCTTCTTCACTTTCACATAGTTTTTCTGTTGTTTTTAAGTCATCACATGCCAACTGCATTTTTTCTTCCTCAAATGTCATCATGGCATTCTTTCAAAAATAAAAATGTGAAATATTGAATCATAAAATGTCATAAAATTTAAGACAGTTTATTATAGCTAAATTTTGACAGGGAGACAATAACGAATGTACACAAAGTTATTCTACTTCAATTAGTTCTTACAAAGGAAAAAAAATTAGTAAAGGCTTTAAATTTTCTAGAGTCAGAATTTACTGTGTATTCAACTTCTTATTAATAAAATCTATTATAAAAAGACTATTCTATGACATCTGCAAAGAAAATGTCATAACAAATATGTATGCAATTACTGACTGAAACAATCCTTATTACATTAAATGTGAGTGTTTCTTTACTACAAAGAGTAACAAAGATCTTGTCTTTTCTGATGAGCACACTGAAGGCAAGCAGCTTTCACCCCGAGTTCTCAGTCCTGGCCCAGAACATAAAATATTTCAAAGAAATTCAAGGGAAACAAACACAAAGTACGAGTTCTCTTAGAAGAGACTCACAAGATGTTGGTTTTTTATCTCATCCAGTTCAATTTCCTCATTTTACAGATGAGAGAACTATAACGTGACTCATTTGAGGTCACAGCTATTTAGCTAAAAAAATGAAACTGAAATCCAGTTTACAGACTCTGAAGCCTGTGGATTTTCTACTACATGATAATCCGAGACTCACAAAGTGTCAGAACTAGACATGGTCTCAGATACCATCTAATCCAACCTTGGAGAGTCTTTTCAAATAACGATGGCTTTAGATGGCAACTAACAGCAGTCCTGCTGAAAGCTCCAAAAATTATGCTGTCCTCAGCAAAAAGGTACAGTGAGACCTAACTTCCTGCCATATTTTCCTGCTCAACTAGTTCTCGGCAGGGGCAGGAAGAAAAGGCAACCAGAATAATGCTTGTTAATGCTATCATCATCTCTGATACCACTTCCCATCCTTTAGTACTTTCACATAAAAAACAAAAAAAAAAAAAACCCACCCACCACCCTCTCCATTAACCTTTCCCACAACTTTGTGAGGTGAGATAGGGCAGGAACCTGCATTTTACTTAAGAGAAAAGCTAAGCTAAGAGATTAAGCGTTTTGCGTAAGGTCACTTGGCTAGTAAGTGGGTAGAAAAAAAGACCAGAAAAAACAAGGTTCTCTGAATCCTCGTATCTAATGATTTTCTTATGCAGCAAGATTCCTCTTTAACAGAGTGGCCAAAATAGTAACACTGGCCATCTTATTTGCTGTTCTGGTTTATACCATTTCCTGTTTCTCCACTTTTTGGTAATACTGATGAATTAATGCTAATGCTAACTGAGGCAGCTAGGTGGTGCAGGAGATACAGCGTAGGGCTTGTAGCCAGGAAGATCTGAGTTAAAAATTAGGCCTGAGACGCTTTATTGGCTGTGTGACCCTGGACAAGTCACTTAACTTCCATTTGCCTCAGTTTCCTTATCTGTAAAATGGGTATAATAATAGCACCTACCTCCTATAGTATTGTGAGGATTAAATGAGAAAACAACTTTAAAGCACTTAGTACAATGCCTGGCACATGGCAAATGGTATATCGATATCAACTGCTATTACTGTTCTCATCCTCATCATTATTATTACTCTTTCTGTGGTGGGACCTATTGTTTCCTTTCCTGCTGTTTATACCTTTACCTGCCAATGTACAACTGGAGATGGTTTAAATGTTATTTGCATCATATCTCATACTTTTCTAAGTAGGAATTAATAAAAAGTACCCAAATTCTGAACTCTTACATACTATTCAATTTATTATATAAGCAACTTCCATCCTTCTTCCCCAATTTCCTATAGCTGGGCTTCTAATGCAATAAGAATTGGCAGACTTTGGTTTACCCTAACTCATTCACAATTATATTAGAGCATAATTTTATTACTTAAACTCAAATCTCTTCCCTTTCAATAATCCTAGAAGGAATTTTCTCTCTTGGGCAGCCTTTTCAATTGTATCTGTACTTAAAAATTGATTTTTTTAAATACAGAAAATATAAAAATTAAAAAGCAGGGAATTCATAAACAATTTAGTTTTAAGATAAGGAAGAAAAATGACTTGGTTAATAATTCAGGCTCACTTTAGGTTTCAAACTCTATATGGTCTTTTCCAAACCGTATGTAAAGATCAGACTTATAGTATCTATCTATTCTCTTTTCCCTTTATTCTATTTCCAGACCAACTTACCAAAAAACTGACAAAGCTGGCTCCGAAACTCATTAATGGGCTGTGATTTCTGTTGAGGAAACACAAAAATTATTCCTGTGTTAATTGATGCACCCTTTTAAAAGTATGATAAATCTTTATAATAATAAAACCTTTGCAATGGAAAGGTAACATTTTTTCAGTACCTCAGGCAGATGAAATTCTCAAACACAAACCAAGAAATCAAGAGGCTTCTCTGGAGTGGGAAGCCATACAGATAGTGCATTCATTTATATGTTTCCAGAAAGATCAAAGTCAACAGTATAAGAATTATAAAAATAGATTATATGCTATACAATGTTCAACGTGAATATTGTGGAAGTGCCTCTGAGATTAAGTCTATTTTCTATGAGTTACCTTACCAGGCAGATGCCCTGGACACAGAGTAAGCCTGTTTGCTGAAAGGAGTGAAAGTCTTGCTCACTCCCAGATGCCTTTGCTGGGGTTCACTGGCTGACCCTGCTGAGCTGTGCCCCCCAAACCAGTGCAAACCAGCCTTGCAACTCAACTGTTCCTACAAAACATCCTACTTCTGTTCTGTTCTTCTGCTACCTGTTCCTGGGATAGATTGTCCAATCTTTTTCCCAACCCCTCTCTGGAGCCTTCCTTTGTGGTTTTCAGGCATAAATTTCTCCTGCCTCTCCTGGGCTGTGGACTCCTTTGTACCTTGTACAGGGGGGGACCTTGGCACTAGTGTCTGATTTTCCTCCTAATTAAAATTTTCTGCTTTTAACCCAGCTTGGACTCCTCTGCATTTTGAGGGGTAGGTTTCACCAGGCTGACAATATTAAACACCAATGCTTCCAGTCCGGTGCTCGTACACGTACTACAGACGTATCTAGTGAAGTTACAGAAAATTAAGTTCTCATCACCAAAAACCTCTGCAATTTCACATGTTACAACTCCAAGAACTGATATGACTTTTTTCAGTGGAAATGACATTGAATGGGGATGTGGTCAGTCAGTTCTGTCCATGCCTTCCAACTGCACGATAACATAAATGGGAATTACTTATGCTAGGCATTACCATCTGTTTTGCTGCTGTACTGTAAGGACCAAGAGACCTTTCCATCTGACTTGCAGTTGGAAGTTTCCAAATGCAATGTCTCCCCCACTAGACTGTGAACTCCCCAGAGGCTGGGTTACTTTTCTAATTTTATCTCCAGTACTTACTTAACCCGGCACTTTGCAAAGATTATCAGGCCCCCTCTCCCCAACTTTTCCAGTTGCCATGAGCCTCTCTCACATACTCTGTGATCTAATGATACAGGCCTCAGTCTGTTCCTCAAGCTAGACAGTCCTTATCTCCTGACTCTGACTCCAGGCATTTTCGCTCACTGCCGTTATAACATGGGATACTCTCTCTTTCTCCTCTCTACCTGAAGGCTTCTCCGGTGCCAGCTAAAATATCTCTTTTTACAGGAAGCCTTTCCGAACCATCTCCCTTCCCCAATCACCCACTGAAATCTAATGCTTTCTCTCTGCTGATGATGACTTCCAATTTATCCTGTAAACACAGCTTGTTTGCACATTGCTGTCTGCATGTTCTCTGCACCATTAGACTGTAAGTTCCTGAAAAGCAGGGATGTCCTGCCTTTCCTCGTATTTCCAGTGCTCAACACAGTGCCTGGCACAGAGTAGGTGTTTAATAAATGTTTGCTGACAGACTAATAAAGGCTACATTCATTCAGTGAGTCATTAAAGATTTAAAATGGAATCTAAAGGTGACATCTGACATCTTTTTTTTATTATTTATTTATTTATTTATTTATTTTTTGATATGAGATTATTAAATTTTTTTGAGTTACATCTTTTCTCCCCGTCTTTCCCCCGCCCACCACCCCAAAACAGCCATCCCAGTATTTCCCCCCTCCCCCAGTCTATTCTCTCCTATGTCACTTTTT
>JAQQSU010000594.1:0-20289 GCA_028627135.1 Pseudochirops cupreus | reverse complement strand
TAAGATTGTTAACCCATTTTGAGTTGCTTTCCTTTAGAAAAGCAGATCTAAGAACCTGTGCTAGTAGCCGCCCTAGGTATGCTAGGGTGCTTGCTGATACAGGCCCAAAGATCACTGCAGATAGCAACTGCAGCAATGAAATTAAAAGACGTTTGCTGTTTGGACAGAAAGCTATGGCAAACCTGGACAGCATACTAAAAAATCAGAGACATCACCTTGGTGACAAAGATCCATATAAGTTAAAGCTAAGAGCTTTTTTTTTTTTTACCTAGGACTAGTGTATGTCTTTGAGAATTGGAATATAAGGAAAGCTGAGTGCTGTAGAAATGACACTTTTGAATTGTCTGGAGAAGACTTTTGAAGGTCCCCTCAGGTAGCAAGAGGATCAAATTGGTCAATACTTAAAGGAATTAATTCAGGTTATTCACTGGAAGATCAAATACTGAAGCTGAAGCTTAAATACTTTGCCCACATATTGAAAAGATGGGACTCATTGAAAAAGACCCTGATGTTGAGAAAGATTGAAGACAAAAGGAAAAGGGGATGGCAGAGGATGAGTTGGATAGATAATGTGATGGAAACAATGAATATGAGCTTAGACACACTTTGAGAGATAATGGAGGATAGAAGGGCCTGGTGTGCTGTTGTCCATGAGGTCATGAAGAATCAGATATGACAGTATAACTGAACAATTCAGCAACAACAACAACAATTCCTGGGGTTAGCAAAATAAATAATAGAAAAGATGCAAAGAGCTACTTCTTTGTTGCTATAATCATTCCTTCCACTGATGTAGATCATTACTCTTGTAGACATTAAGAGAAAAGTCTTCATGAAATGTTATTGCTAAAAATAGAAATACCCTTGTGTTCAGCCTTCTGGTTATGAGAATCCATGGGTTCCAAAGATTTTGGTCCATAGGCAGCTATCAGCCACTGGTCCCATACCCACAGGCTTCATTATCAAGACTTTGAGACTCGGCGACCACCTTCCCATCATGATGGTCATGAGTTAATAAATATTTATTAGCTGCATTCTATGTGTGCCAGCCACTCTCTCCAACACTGGCAACATAAAGAAGGAGAAAAGGCAGTCTCCGTCCTCAAGGAACTAACAATCTGATGGGGGGAAGCAACACATAAAAGGAAGGTGAAAAGAGAATTTAGGTATGGGGGTGTGATGATATCCAGAGGAGTGCAGCCAGGTGGGAAACAGAGAATTGCTATAGGACTGGCCTGGATAGTATAGACCTCACCTTTTGAAATTTGTGCTCCATTTCAAATCTTGCCATTACACAATCCCCCTGCACATATAGTTGTCTCAGAGATTATCAAGAGGCAGCAAAATTCAGTCCAGAAAAACAACAAAACAAAACAAAAAACATTGAATTTGGTTTTTGGATATGCCACTAAGTCTTTATACAAACCAGTTCCTAGACTTCAATGAACTTTTTGTTTGAGGCAGACAGGGTTGAGTGCCTTGCCTAGGGTCACATGCTTTATAAGTGTCTGAGGCTGGATTTGAACTCAGGTCCTTCTCACTCTGAAACTGGCACTCCTTCAATGAACTTTTAATGGACTTCAGAAGTCATGTAGTTCAGCCCTTACCAGTAGGAAAACTCCTAAGAATGGTGTTGTTTCACAAAGGAATATCTGTCCTTTAGCTTGAAGATAAGTCTCTGGCCAGCTTGTGAGGTAACTCTAAATACTTTTGGAAAGCTCATGAAGGAGAAGATGTTGGAACTGAGATTTGAAAGGGAGTAGTGATACTAGGAATTTGCTCTTCTCTGCCCAAGACATTTCCATTCCTGTCTCTGAGGCTTTGCGTGTTCAGAATGTTCTCTCTTCTCACTTCCATGGAACCTGGAACCCTAGCTTCTTTCAAGGCCCATGTCAAGTTCCACCTCGTACAAGAAGTCTTTCCTGATTTCCAAATTGTTAAAAGACCTCAGTACCCGACTTCTTTCTCCCATTTAATTTGTATTTCTTCATTAATTTCCTTGTCATTCTCATGCATTTGTCTTGGTTCTGTCCTCTGGGGCCTGTCCTATCACTTAGGACAGGTTGTTCCTATTCATTCCTGGCCCCTGGCCCTCCCATATTGACTTTTAAAACTAAAAAAAAAAATAATAACCCTATATTATTAAAAGTCATTCTAATTACATTCCTTTATTTCTTTGTCTTTATCTTTCTGCCTCTCTTTGTCTCTTTCTCTAGCTCTCTCCCTCCTTCTCTCCCCCTCTCCCTTCCCCTGGTGAACAGTATGGTTTGAAGTGGGGTGTGTATGGGAAGATGTAATAGCAAGATAGCTAAATCCTGGCAAGTTAACAGGTATTTAACAGACAGAATAAAAGATCACAAAAAGTTGAGCTTAGGGCTCCTCAGAATGTCAAATTATAGAATGGTAAGGACATCAAAGAGGAAAATCACTATTAAAAGGGGGTGAATTATTATTATCCAATAACTCAATCCCAGTTAAAGGAGAGCAGATCATGACCCAAGTCTATTTATTTCTCAAACAATGAACCTCGAATGGTTGGATTGTTTTTTCAATAGGAGGAAGAATGACTAATGAAATTGATTACTTTTTTTTTCTTTTCCAGCCTATCTTCTCTTGATGATAAGTAGTCAGAGTGGTTCTCAGATGCTCGTTTCATTTGCCACTGATTTGTGGCTCTTCTGCCATACTTACTCCCAGTTATCTGACTTCAAGGCACTCTAGAGATCTGCTTTTGCTCTATGTTCCCACTTCTGATTAAATGAACAATTATAAGGAGAAATAAACCCTATCTATAATAACTCTATAATAAGCAGCAGCTTCAAGGTAGACTATTGGTGACATTTTAATAGGATAATAAAACCCCCCAGAAGGCAGAACTAGCACCAATGGAGAGAAGTTACAAAGAAGTAGCACATATGACTTCATGACTTTAAATCTCAATGGGACCTGAAATCATCTAACCCAAACATATCATTTTACAGATCAGGAAACTGAGGCCTAGAGAGGTGAAGTAATCCAAGGTCACATAAGTAGAAAATAGTAGGGCAGAGATTTGAACCTATAACCTGTGAATGCAAATCCAAGACTTTTTTTTGTATACCATATTGACTCTTGTGTTACATGCTAGGTTGATAGATATTTGGTGGCATAGTTGTGGGCACTGATGTTATGGGCCATTGTTGACTTAATTATGGTGGACTTCAACAATAGGAGAGCAAGGGGGAATAGATGAAGATAAGGTTTCTTGGACACTAATTGAAGTTCATAGTACCATAGATTTCAAACAGGAAAAGAATTTAGAGGTTTTTTCTAGTTCACTCTGCTCATCTTCCAGTTAAAGAATTGAGGGCCAGAGCGTTTAAGTGACTTGCCCAATGTAGCAAGTAACAGGACTGGAATTTGAACTCAGATCTTCTGATTCCCAAATCCAGCACCCTTTGTACTATGCCACACTGTCTCCAGGAAGCTGCTATACTTGCCTCTCCTCCAGTTACTGGAGTAAGCACCCAGTGATATGCAGATCTCTTAAATTAAACAATGTGAAATTCAAATCATATAATCAAATTTAGCTGCTTTGGGACGTAGTCAATTACCCATCACTGAAGGTTTTCAGCCACAAAGGTTAGATGTTATGCACAAGAGGTGTTGCCTGTCAGCTATGGAGTTGACAGAAATCATTCATCAACTCGAAGATTCTGTTCATCAACTGGGATGTTGTGAAGATCAAATGAGCTCATATTTGTAAAGCACTTTGCAAATTTTACTGTGCTAAATAACCGCTATTATAATTATTATAACCTCAGAATTGTTGTTGACATATTCTTCTCTTTTATTCCTCTTATGAATGAATGGAAAAAAAGTGTTAAATTATTTGTTATGGGAAGATCACTCTACTAAGTGCTGGGGATACAAATAAAAAAAGCAGAGACAATCCCTGCTCTCAAGGAGCTCATATTCTAATGCAGGAGACAACACATATTGGAAGGTTCAGTTGCAAATAGATGGAAAGGTCCTATGGTCCTTGGGGTACTGCAACAAAGGAGATGGAAATGACTCTTAAAATTTCATTTACACTGATAAAACCATATCTGTTTTTGATGTTTTATCATCTGATAGTGCCAAACACTTTAATGGTGAGAACTTTCTTTTCCAAATCATCAGTTACTATGACTGCTGAGGAGGAATGGGATGTAGGACCTGCAGAAGCAATTGTCAGGTCCATATCTCCACAGTTTGCTTTCCCTGGGTGATGGCCTTGGGGGCCAGGATGGAAGGCTGGTATGAGGACTGATGGCCTGGTGTGGGTGCGGGGAGCTGTACACTTCTTCTCAAAGCTCTAGAGATAGCTTCAGAGCCCCGGCCTCTATCTATAGAAGTCTGAGTGAAGTCAAGAGGTAAGGGTGGTGGCAGTGATGAATTGCCTGTCACATGCTACCTCTTTTCTTTCCCTCAATGCTTTTCTTCTTCAGTTAGACTGGCTTACCATTCCCATATGTGGAAGTCAGTCAAGATGGCTGGCCCATTCCACAAAGGGGCTGCTACCCAGATTGGGGCTGGGGAAGGTGGGCTGAAAGCACTGTCAGTGGTTAGGGTAGGGGTAGAGTGGAACGGGGCACTGTTTCTAGATACTCTTGGCCTTCTCTACCTGTTGGTGTCAGTTGGTTAAGGTGTTGGCAGTCACAAGGAGGGTGGAAATCTCCACAGGGGTCATTGTCTTTGATGATGGCTGCTAGAGCAGGGCTAGAAATGGGCTTAGCAGACTGAGGAGCACTGATTCTCCAGGGCTCTTGGGCTCAGGCTCCTGAGCCCTTCCTGTATTGCCATCAAAGTGTGCCACTTTTATTTCTTTTTCTACAATAGCTCTTATATCTATCCCCGTCTCTCTGTTCACACAACACCACATTAGTTCAAACCATCACCTTTCATCTTGATAATTTTACTCACTTCCTAATTGGCTTCCTGATTGCCAGTTTCTCCTCTCTCCAAACCATCCTCCATACAACTGCCAAAATAAGGCAACCCTTTGACTATGTTGCTAGCCTGCTTAAAAGCTTCCAACTTTTCCCTGTCGCCTCTAGGATAAGATATAAAATTCTTGGCCTGCTGTTTAAGATACTCTACGATCTGATTCCAACCTGCCTTTCCTGTTTTATGCCACATTATGCCATCCTGCAAACTCTAATTTCCATCCAAAATGGACTCCTAACTGTTTCTCAAATCTGACATTCCATCTCCTGCCTATACAAGATATACCTCATGCCTTTTCAACAGTTTCTGCCCCTCAGAATCCTTCTCTTCCTTCTTCACATGGCTATCTTCAAAACCTAAAACGCTCTTTCATGTTTGCCTCTTGGCTTCCCTGGCTTCCCTCATGTCTCAGTTAAAGTCTGTCCTTCTGCAAGAAGGCTTTCCCCATCCTCAGTCTTAGTGCCTTCCCTCTTGGACTACCCCCAATTTATCCTATGTATATTTTATTTTATTTTATTTATTTATTTTTTTTACTGGATCCCATTTCTTTTTTTATCTTTTTTTTTTAAAGGACATCTTTATTTACTTTTAGCTTACAAGATTCAGTTCCAGAGTCCCTTCGGTTTCAAGTTTTCCCTCCTCTCTCTTCCCCCCCTCCCCACCATGGCAGAATGCAGTCAAGTATAGAATCTACAAATACTTTCACATTGGGCATTAGTCTGGTTGTATAGAAGGGTTGTAACCAATGGAGTGTTTTTTTTAGTTTTAGGAAAAAGGAACTATGTATATTTTATTTGTACATAGTTGCTTGCTTGCTGTCTCCCCCATCAGACTATGAGCTCCTTGAAAGTAGAGAATTTTTTTGCTTTTCTTTATCTGCAGAGCTTAGTATCATGCCTGGCACATACTAGGTGTTCAATAAATTTTTATGGACTAACACCATGTATACTAATGGTATGAGTATGTAAGAAAAGCCTCCCAGCATCCAAAATCTCTCTCACTAAAATCACCAAAATCTCACCCTCTCCCGGACACAATCTGGATTTACTATCTCTTTTTCTCTCTCTCTCTGTTTCTCTCTGTCTCTCTGTTAATTTGGGGTGACATCCTGTTCCTTATTGCCTCGCTCTAGCCACCTAATCTCTAAAAACAACTTAAGTCTCCTAAATTTCAGGGCCAATGGATGCCATTCAAATTTGATGTAATTGAGTATGCCTTTAACCAGGGGTATGGTGGTAAATGTTTAACAACCAACTCTTCCAAAACACCACACTTTTTAGTTTAATCTTTCATTAATTAGCATTTTTCACCATTTTTTAAAGTCCAGATAATCAACAAAATAATCAATTGAGCCCTGATTTGTGGCAGTTGCCCTTTTCCAAGATATATATGCTCACACTGACAATTTAACAATCAATCCTCTCTCACCTGTATGAACTGGCTCCAGTAAAACCCCAACTTTAACCAAATAACAAAGACAAAGCATGCACAGAAAGCATGTAACCGTAGGGCATCAGCACCAGGTCAGAGACATGGTTAACTTTAAGCCTCAGCTCAGATGACACCTTCTCCATGCACCTTCTCCTCATTCCCTTAGTTACTGTTGCTCTGTCCCTCCTCAGCTTACCTTCTGTCTAGGTACCTGTGCATGTATTGTATGACTGCAGTAGAATAGAAGCTTCTTGAGGACAGGAGCTATTCCATGTGTCATCTTCTTCATGACTGATACAGTTCCTCATGTGTAGTACACCATTACTAAGTATTTGTCAAATGGAATTTTGCTGATAAGAAAACAGACTTAAAGTGACTTGCTGACAGCCATGTTGTAGCAGATTAGAGAATTGTTTCTTCCTTCTCACTTCAGTGATTCTGCCATAACATTGGTCTTTAGATTTGTGACCCCACTGATCTTACATCTCTTGCACATGTGCCCTTCTCTCCTCACACAGCCACCATGTTAGAAGGGGTCCTCATCACCTTTCACCTAGACCAGCAGTTCTCAACCTGTGGGTTGCGACTCCTTTGGGAGTTGAACGGAGTTGCCTAAGACCATCAGAAAACACAAATTTCCGATAGTCTTAGGAAGTGAGACACTGCTCCCCTATCTGTCTCCAGGCAGGTCTGCCCACATGCAGATACTCCCACATACAAGTATTAAAGGGTTGCGGCATTAGGAAGATTGAGAACCACTGACCTAGACTAATCCAAGAGCCTTCTAATTGGTGTCCCTGCCTCAGGTCTCTCCCCATGTCTAGCCATTCTACTGGGGGAGATAACATGCAAACAAAAATATACAAAGCAAATTGTGTACAGGATAAACAGGAAATAAGAGAGGGAAAATCCTGGAATTAAGGGGGCTGGGGAAGGCTTCCTGTAGAAGATGGGATTTTTATCGGGACTTAATCAGAGATGTCAGTAATTGGAGTAGAGGAAGAAAGACTGTTCCAGACCTGGAGGACAGCCAGAGAGAATGCCTGGGGTGGAGGAAAGGAATGTCTTGTTCATGGAATTTCCAGGAGCCCTGTGTCATTGGATCAAAGAGTATGTATTGGGTAATAAAGGTATAAGAAGACTGGAAAGGTCAGAGGGGACTAGGTTATGGAGGACTTTGAATGTCAATCAGAGCATTTTGTATTTGCTCCCTGAGGCAATAGGTAGTCATTGGAGTTTGTTGAGGAAGGTGAGGGGATGACAGGGTGATATGATCAGACCTGAGTTTGGGGAAAATCACTTTCATGACTGAATGGAGAATGGATTGGGACATATCCTAAGCTCTTCTTTCTCCCCTGACCCAGTAATATGTTTTATTCATGTAAAATACAATGAAGAGGAACATCACGGGCCATCTTGTGTTACCACATTTAGGTAGGCAGCCCGATGAAGTTGTGGCAGAAAGAAGGCAGCAATTATTAGCAAACTCCCTAATTAGCTTAGCAGTTTCTCTCTAGGTTCACCACTTAGAGGCTATTTAGATAGTACTGAGAGGCAGGACCATCAAGGACTTTGGATTGGTATTATTAATTTTATTCGTTCTGTAAAATTGATTGCATAGTAATAATAATAACTAGTGTTTTTATAGTTACTATTGTCTGCCGAGCACTCCCCTAAGTATTTTACAATTATTACCTCATTTGATCCTCAAAATAACTCTGGGAGGAAGAGAGGGAGGGAGGTACTATTATTATCTCTATTTTGCAGTTGAGGAAACTGAGGCAGACAGAGGTTAAATGATTTTCCCAAGGTCACAGAGCTAGAAAGTCTTTTAAGCTGAATTTGAACTTGTGTTCCCATCTATATGCCTTGGGCCACCTAGCTACTTCAGCTTAGAAAGAGCTGCCTTCTTAGAAGGATGGAGATACAGGCACTGGGCTATAGAAATCCATCTTGCTGTACTAGAAAGTTAGGGGGCTGATGGGAGAGGATATAAGACAGAGCAGATTGGGGGAAAGGGTATTCAGTAGGCTTGCTAATTTGGGGTGGGGGGTAAGGGAAAGATGGGAGAAAAAATTATAACTCAAAATCTTGTGGAAATCTATGTCGAAAACTAAAATAAATAAATACGTATTTTTAAAAAGTCAGATATGATTTCCTCAACTCCCAGCAGTGCAACCCAGGATATATGATTTCCTGGATGGCTTTTGTCATACATCCATGGGTGTGTGTGTGTGTGTGTGTGTGTCTGTTTGTGTGTGTGTGTGTGTGTGAGTGAGTGTGTCTCAAAGAAACATCTTGCACATTGGGTTGTGCTACTTGACACTTGAAGTATTAGGCATAGAACACATCAATAGGGTTGGGAAATAATGAGTTTCACAAGGTCAGTGTGGGGTATGTCCTTGACAATACCTTTTGTGTTGTCCTCTATTTTCTTGGGTGTGCCACCCATAAGAGAGTATCAGACACTGACACCTTAAGAAGAAGCCTAGTATCTAAGAAAGAACACTAAACTTAGAGCGTGGATTTAAACCCATGTTTCTCCTAGCTCTTGCACTTATCAACTATACAACCATGCAATCACTTAGCCTTTCTAATCCTCAGTTTCCTCATCTGTAAGACAAAGTAACTGATTTCATGATCTACCTCATAGTGTTGTGAATAAAACTCTTTGGAAAACTTAAAGTTTCATGAAAATGTGAATTATTATTAATTGATGAAGCTTAATAGGGCAACACGAATCCTGTGGAGTATCTGTAATGATGCTTACTTTATCCTGGGTATAGAACTGATGGAGTGTTAATAGGGAAGTTTCCCTTTCAGAAAAGAGATAAATCAGTCTAGTCAGTGACCAGGCTTAATCCTAAATGACAGCCACTCCTTAGTTGATGCTTAGTTTTCTCTTGCTGTGCACAGATAGATACAGAAAATAGATCAAACAACACACACACACACACACACACACACACACACACACACACACACACACACAAAATCCCCCTGGCTCTTGTTCTCTGGAATAGAGGCTGAATTGATCTTCTTGTGAAGGACCCTCCCTGATTGACAAAACTAGATTATAAGGGAAGTCACTTAAGTATTTTGAGCCTCAGTTTCCTCATCTCTAAAAGAGGGATAAATGTATTTATACTACCTGCTTCACAGAGTTGAAGTGGGCTATTGTGTCCCTTGTTCTCACAGCCCTAGGAACATTCTGATTGTGAAGTCAACAATGTAGTTTCCCAATGATAACCTGCCTCCTGTGAGTAGAGATAAATAGATTATATCACTGGCATCAGGCTTGGTTTGCCATTGAACATTAAAGGCTATTGCTTTGATAACAAAGAGGCAGCCTCTGATGATAAGATTCCTTTTCAGCTGTGTGACTCCTGCTGCTTTTCCCCTCTTGTGTGTGCTGGTGTGTTTCTCTTTTTTTCCTGTCCCAGTGTGTTTTGACAGATCCTTCCCTCTGCATGACCTTCTCTAGGGGAGCCATGGCTTTGATTGGGTACACGTGGTTATGTTTACTAGCTATCAACCACCTAGGAGTCTATGTTGTTGGTTGTATCAGTGAGGTGTCATTGATGGTGTGTGTATGGAGAAGAGAGAGAGACATTCTTGTGAGTGAGACAGATGCCTTGTTTATATGCTTATTACAAAAATATAAGCACGTGTCTTTTGTTTTTAACATCAGCTATCAGGTACCATGTCTTCCTCCTCACTATTTAACTCCAGCTACCCAGTCCTCAAAACAATTGAGGAAGATCTTTAGGAGTTAAGAACTTAACTTGTGGAGAGAATACCTTTACCAATGAGATAATATATCCACTGTAGTGTTGAAGGAAAGAGGTCAGTTTGTTCTTTTTTTTTTTTAAACATAGAATTATAATTCTTGACTAAAACATCTAAATATAAAAATTGATGGGGAAAATAGTTCTGTAAAGCAAGTCTGAAAAAATCCTCAAACCACCAGACCAGAGAGTTGGATTCCAATTTATCATAAGCAAAGATACTGTGACTTTAATTCAATAGTGTAGACAAGGTGGGAATAGTGGGCGTACAACTATTGGGCCTTAGCACCATGGCAGAGAAAGCATTGGTGATCATAACTAAAATCTGAAATCCATTGTTCATTCCTTCTAGAGCAGTAGTTCTCAACCTTCCTAATGCCGCGACACTTTAATACAGTTCCTCATGTTGTGGTGACCCCCAAACATAAAATTATTTTCGTTGCTACTTCATAACTGTAATTTTGCTGCTGTTATGAATCGTAATGTAAATATCTGATACGCAGGATGTATTTTAATTGTTTCAAATTGAACATAACCCACAGGTTGAGAACCGCTGTTCTAGAGGGATCTAAAGAGAAATTTGAGAGTGGGAATGGTGGTTTGCCATCATTTTATATGCTTAGGTTTGCAGATTCAGCTTTCAAGAGGTTTGCTGATTCATTAGATTAGCCTAACCTGTAATTGGAGAATAGTGATCAGTACTAATTAATCAATAAACATTTTTACGCCCATACTATATGCCAGACATTATGATAAATGCTAGGGATACAAAAAGAGGCAAAAGAGAGCCTCTGCCCTCAGGGAATTTACAATTCCTGGTCATAGCCAAATAGTATGAACAGAAGGGTTCTTTTACAGACAGATTTTAATTGATATGAAGACAAGAATTATATTCAGGCCTCTTGGACACTGGAACATACTTTTTATGGTAGATTTATAGAAAAAATGAGACAAGAATCTCAAAGATTGAGGAAGATGTTTAGGAGTTAAGATCTTCACTTGTGGAGAGTGTACTACACCAATTAGATAATCTATCTACTATAATATTGAAAGAAAGATGTCAGTTTCTTCTTTTTTAACATAAAAATCGTAATTCTTGACTAAAGCATCTAAATATAAAAATTGATGAGAAAAATAGTTTCATCAAGCAAGTCTGAAAAAAAATTTACATTTAGGTATAATTTGGTTTCTTCCTCTCCAAAGCTTAAGTGTAATTCTTAATAACTTCCTTCACCTACAAGTGGTTGCTAGAGGACTTTGGATTTTAGATCAAAGACCATTGCATTCTGAAGTGTCATTAATTGTAAATCTTAGCAAAGTTATAAAATATGATTAGAGTCGTTAAATCACAGAACATATCATGTCTTTAGGAACTTTAGTTCCTAATGCCTATTGGTTTGAGTAACCTAGAATTAAAGTTACTAGGAACAATCTGTGGTCACCAGATAAATAGAGGATGATAGTTTGTCAGATCACTCATGACAATCAAGAAAAGCTAAAGTGAATTTAGGCTATGTTAAAAGAAGCATGGTACCAAGAATAAAGGATGAACACATCCTAGCCTCCCTGTACTCTGTCCTGGTTAGACCACCAATGTAGCACATTGTGTATAGCTTTAGGTGCAACAATTTAGGAATGGCCTTCAAAAACAAAGTACATTATAGGAATGTCATAGTCTCATAGAATAGTTAGGAGCCTTAAGGCCTTATTATATAAGAACTGGTTGAAAGAGTCTGAATATTATAATTTGAAGCATTTTGGGGGGGAAGCGAAGGAGTGAGAAGTGGGTGGCAGTACAATATCAGCAAACATCTGAGGCAAGGATATGCTGGAGCTAGCTTGAACCAGGTCTTGAGAGCTGATTATTAAATTTTCTTTCTAAAATTTAAAAATTAATGTTTACTTTTAAAATTTATTTATTAAAAAACTTTGAGTTCCAAATTCTCTACCTTCCTCCCACCCCTCTCCTACTGATTGAAAAGGCAAAGAGTGTGAAATCAATTATACATGTGTAACAATAATGAGATTTGAAGTTCCTTTTGTATTGTCACACTATGAGGTACTTGGCCCCTAGTTCAAATTAAGCCTCTGCTAAAGAAACAGAAGGTATGAACTCCTGTCTCCTGTTGCTGACATAACAAGAAAGGGTTGGCTGAAACAGGAAGCTAACGCTGTGTGCATATAAGGAAAGGCCCTGGCTTAGAGGGACAGAATTTCTTGGGACAAGGATCTGGAGGCAGATGCTGCTGCCATAGTAGAAAGAGAGAATTTCTCTCAGCAGCATCTGGAGGCTGGGCTGCTACTGCTGGACTGAGAATTGAGAAGAAAAATGAGAATTAGTAACTGAGACAGATCTTCTTGAAGCAAACTCTGTGGAGGCTGAAGCTGCTGCCTCCGGGGAAGCTGAAGAGGAAAGCCCCTCTCAGGCTGGAGAGAATGATTTTGAGTTTGAAAACCTGGACAGATTGACCTTGATTCTGGGAACCAGTTAAAATTTCTGATGAATCCGAGGGCCAGCTGGAGCTGCCAAAAGACTGAGGAAGCATGACTGTGAGGGATTTAAGACTTCTGTTTGTGGCTTTGTTAAGTCTTTTTTTGTTAAGTCTTCCCAGGAACAGAGACTGTGAAGGATTTGAAGTGGATTAGACACTGAGCTCCAATGTGGAGCAGGAACTGCATAGAGAGCTTGACAAGGACCTGGGAGCTGTCTGCCTTTGAGCCCAGGTGACAGTTTGGTGAATCCAGGTAGGATCTGGGACCATGGAAGGGGATCCAGAGAATCCGAGAAACCACCCCAAGTCTTTACTTCGTAAGAAGACTTTATTTGGATACTGTGTACTGACTGAGAAATTGTAAATTTACTAGTGACCTAGGGGTAGAGGGTCTGTGTATTTTCTGATGGTTGAATGGTGAATGATGAAGGATGATTGATTGACTAAATAATTGTACTTAGTGATTGATGACTGAATAAGTAATTGATTTGTAACCTGCCACATGAGTGGACAACTTTGACTATTGTACTTTGTGTCCCTTAAGGAGGCAAACCTCCCTAAGGATGATTGAATGATTAAGATGATTGAATGATTGAATTACTAAATGATTGTTCTTTGTTCAAAACTTTGTGACAACTGTAGTGGAAACTATGTGGCTATTTTCTGTGATAAGTTGTTGTGAATGCTGTATTTTGATTATCTATGGTAAGTTGTAATATTGTGAATGCTATACTTGGATTTACTGTGAATGTTTTGCTTTGATTTGTTATGGAATAGAGTGTTCACTATATTGTGTAATCAGAACCTTAAAAGCTGTTCATAGTAGCATTCTTCTGAAAAGCTGCTAGTCCTTGGCTTTACAACATATTTTGTAAAGCATATTTTCATATTAGCTGTGTTATAAAAAAAGGCAAGAAAAATAAAGTGAAAAAAATTGTGATTCAATCTGAACTCACACTTTATTAGTTCTCTCTTAGGAAATAGTATTTTTCTTCAAAAATACTTTGGAATTGTCTTGGATCATTGTCTTGATTAGAGAAGCTAAGCATTTCACAATTGATCATCCTTACAATGTTGCTATTACCAAGTAAAATGTTCTCCTAGTTCTGCTCACTTCATTTTGCATCACTTCATATAAGTTTGTATTAGTTTTTTTCTTCTGAATCCATCCTGTTCATCATTTCTTGTAGCACAACAATTTTCCATCACAATCATTACCACAACTTGTTTAGCCATTCCCTAGTTGATGGACATCCTTTTAATTTCTAATTCTTTGCCACCAGAAGAATATGTAAATTTATAAAAATTTTTGTATATAGAAATCATTTCTCTTTTTCTTTGATCTCTTTGGGATACAGACCCTGTAGTGATATTGCTGGGTCAAAGGGCATGAACAGTTTTATAGTCCTTTGGGCATAATTCCAAACTCTTCTCGAAAATGGTTGAACTAGTTCATAACTACACCAACAGTGCTTTATTATCCACATTTTCTCTCATACCCAGAATTTCTTGTTTTCCTTTTTCATCATGATAGCCAATCTGATATGTGTGAGGTGGTAACTCAGAATTGTTTTAGTTTACGTTTCTCTAGTCAATAATGATTTAGAACATTTTTCTTATGACCATAGATAGCTTTGATTTCTTCTTCTGGGAACTGCCCATTCATATTCTTAGTCTATTTGTCTTTTGGGGAATGGCTCTTATTTTTATAAATTTAATTTCCTATGTATTTGAGAAATGAGGCTTATATCAGAAAAACTTCCTGTAAAATTTTTCCCCCACTTCCCTGATTTCATTTTAATTTTGGCTGCATAGGTTTTGTTTGTTCACATGTTTTTAAATTTAATATAATCAAAATTATCTATTTTACTTCCTGTGATATTCTCTATATCTTGTTTGGTCATGAATTCTTCACTTATCTGTGGAATCTGACAAGTAAATTTTTTCCTTGCTCTTCTAATTTGCTTATATGACCTTTTTATGTCTAAATCATATACCAAATTTGGTCTTTTCTTGGTATACAGTATGAGATGTTGGTGATTTCCAGTTTTCCAGGAAATTTTTATTGTGTAGTGAATTCTTGACCCCAAAGCCTCTTAGATCTTTGGGTTTATCACATTCTAGATTTACTGTGGTCATTTACTACTGTGTATTGATTGTGTACCTAACATATTCCACTTATCTATCACTCTATTTCTTAGCCAGTGCCAAATTGTTTTGATGATCATCACTTTGTAAAACGGTTTGAAATCTGGTACTCCTAGACCACCTTTCTTCACATTTTTTTCCATTAATTCCCTTGATATTCTTGACCTTTTGTTCTTCCAGATGAATTGTTTTAGTTCTATAAAATAAGTTTTGGTAGTTTGGTTGGAATGGCACTGAATAAGTATAATAATTTAGGTAGAATTGCCATTTTTATTATATTGACTCAGCCTACCCATGAGCAATTAATATTTCTCCAGTTGTTTAGCTGTCTTTATTTCTGTAAAAAATGTTTAGCAGTTGTGTTCATATAATTCCTGGGTTTGTCATAATTTGAAGAGCTAGGCCGTGGAAGAGGAAGTTGACTTGTTCAGAATGGCCCCAAAGGCTAGAACTGGGAGTGATGGATTGAAGTTACAGAGAAATAGACTTTGACTCAATGTAAAGGGAAGTTTCCTAACAACTGAAGCCAAGTATTTTATACTTTCTGCAGTTATTTTAAATGGATTTTCTCTCCATATCTCTTCCTTCTATACCTTTTTGATAATATATAGAAATGCTGATGATTGATGTGGATTTATTTTATGTCCTACAACTTTACTAAAGTTTTTAATTGTTCAGTTAGGTTTTTAGTTGATTCTCTAGGGTACATTAAGTATACCATCATATAATCTACAAAGAGTGATAGTTTTGTTTCCACATTGTTTATTTTAATTCCTTTAATTTCTTTTTCTTATATTATTTCCATAGCTAACATTCCTAGTGCAACATTGAATAATAATATTGATAATAGACATCCTTGCTTCACCCCTGATCTTAATGGGAAGGCAGAAACCTTAATGCTTACTGACAGTTTTAGATAGATACTACTTATCATTTTATGGAAAACTCCAATTATTCCTTTGCTTTCTAGGGTTTTTAATAGGAATGAGTACATATTTTGTCAAAAGCTTTTCCTGCATCTAATCGTATGACTTTTGTTGGTCTCCTTATTGATAGCTTTCCTCATATTGAACCAGTCCCACCTTCCTAGCACAAATCGTATATCTGGTCATACACCTGGTCATAGTGTACAATTTTTCTTTGTGTGACATATTGATGCAATCTCCTTGCTGGTATTTTACTTAAAAATTTTGTATTAATATTCATTAGGGAAATTGGTTTATGGTTTTATGTCTTTGTTTTTATTCTTCTTGGTTTAGATATCTGTATTGTTAATGGGATATAAGATATTCCTGCCCATTGACAGGCCTCACATGTAGCCCATTCAGGGAAGCTTGATTAGGGGAGGCTTGCTTTTCTGGAAGGCCCATACCTTTTGTTACTTTGTAATTAGGCAATGGGTCATGAAGGATGTGATGCCCTCTAACTCTGAAGAAGGGTATATATACTCTGAGGTTAGCATTTTGCTTACTCATTGAAAGAGTGTTCTTGTGATTTGACCAGATGAGACTCTGGGTAGCTAGCTGTTAAGGAATCCCCCCAGCTTTGAAAAACCCAGATGTTGATGTTTTTCTCTGTGATAACTATGTTTGTATTGCTTTGGTCAGACAGTTGGATCTGTCTGTTGATCTGTGCTAATTTCTCAGACAGTTAGAAGCTCTTTCTGTTGATATTTATTTCTCTGCTTGTATTTTCTCTATTTTCTTTGTTTGAACTTTCTCTGAAGTTCAAGGTGCTAACTTTTCCTCTGAACTAGTTAGTGAATGTAATTAAAAAAGATTGTTGACCCTTTAAACAGCTATCTTTCCTAGTAAAGCAGATCTAAGAATCTGTGCTAGCAGCCATCCAGGGTATGCCAGTGTCGTTGCTGCTATCTTTCCAAATAGTTTATATAGTGTTGGAATTAATTGTTCTTTAAATGTTTAGTAGAATTCACTTGTAAATTCATCTGGTCCTGGAGATTTTTTTTTTTTAGGGATCTCATTTATGCCTTGTTCAATTTCTTTTTTCTAAGACAGAGTTATTTAAGCATTCTATTTCCTCCTCTGTTAATGTGGGCAATTCACATTTTAAAAAAGTATTCATCCATTTCACTTAGATTATCATATTTATGGGCATATAATTGGTCATGATTGTAAAATTTTCAGGGTGAGCATTCATACCTCAGAAATCAAAATCCTACAAATTAGGACTTGATTTATTGTTTTATAGATTTTTTTAAAAATTTTTTGGAGGGGGGAATGCAGGGCAATTGGGGTTAAGTGACTTGCCCAACATCATACGGCAAGTAAGTGTTAAGTGTCTGAGGTCAGATTTGAAGGTCCTCCTAACTCTAGGGCCAGTGCTCTATTCACTGCACCACCTAGCCACCCCAGTTTTATAGATTCTAAACAAGAAAGTGGTAGAGAAAATGTTAATAACACAAACTAAATATAAAAGTGTATCATATATACATTTCCCCCCCAGAGCTCTGATCAGCAACCCTTAATTTGAAGAGCTATCCCATGGAAGAGGAAGTTAATTTGTTCTGAATAGCCCCAGAGGGTAGAACTAGGAGCAATAGATTGAAGTTACAGAGAAATTATCTTTGACTTAATGTAGATAGAGGTTTCCTAACAACTGAAGCCATTTAGAAGTATGTAAGTAGTGTATTTCCTCTTCCTGACTATCTTTAAGGATAGGCTGAGGGATCAAGTTGTAGGGATGTTGCAGAGAAGATTCCCGTTCTTGAGTGGATGACCTTAAATGAGGCTCCTTCCAATGCTGAGATTCCGTGTTGCAGTGATCCTATCATGAGGTTGTCATAGTTTTGATGAGAGCATCTAAACACCTCTAAGCAGGAAAGGAAGACTAGTGTAACACATGGTGTGATTTTAGGAGGAAAATATTCCCATCAGATGCTGAGAAGATACTGAAATCTAGATCAAAGTACTAAGAACAGTTGGTTTTCATTGTGACTGGGTATGCCTCACTTTAAGTCACAGAAATTTTTTAAAGAGATGATTATAAAATGAATTTAAAAAACTATATTTTAGATGCATCCAAAGGAATCAGTTGAATGCATTATTTAGCAAATTGTTTTGAAAAGCAAAGAGCTGTGTCATTACATTTTTTAAAAATGATTTATATGCATATCCTACCCCCATCTAGATTTATATATTGGGTTTGCTTAAAGATATTTATTCATATGTTGCCTCAACTGACTGGGCAAATTACGTCTGATTGTGTGTCTATAGATTTTGATATAAGGTGGAGAAATCATTAAGCCTCCCAAATTCGTCTGATGATAGACATTGGGGGTTGGATTTGGGGGCAGTGAGGTGGAGTGGTGGATGGAAGTCAGAAAGACTAATCTTCCTGAGTTCAGATCTCAGACACTTACTAGTTGTGTGACTCTGGACAAGTCACTCCACCCTGCCTCATCTGTAATATGAGCTGGAGAAGGAAATAGCAAAACAACTCCATTATCTTTGCCAAGAAAACCCCAAATGGGGTCTTGAAGAGTTGAATATAACTATAATGACTGAACAACAGCAACAATTTCCAGACTGGAGTAAGGTTTTTTGGCTCAACTCTTATCCAGTCCAATCTGGCAAGTCCTTATTACACATCTATTATGATCCACACACTTTGCTAGGTGCCAAAAGTATAAAACAAAGTTGAGAAAACTATCCTTGCTTTCGAATGGCTTACATTTTCCTTCCAGCAGCTCAGCATGAGAACTTTTTTTTTAGTTTTTGGATTATAAAGTGGGATTAGTGCCTTACTACCTGACAGGGGACAATGATATCTATCTCTGTATTTGTCCGTTTTTTTCTTCCATCCATTCATTCTGTCACTCATGTCTTTGTCATTCTTTCATCCATTCCATTCACTCGTTGAATAAGCTTTACTGAATACTTCCATCATCCTATGTAATGGAAAAAAGGTTTAGAAGAAATAGAACATGTGCCAATAGAGAACAGTTACAAACCAACATGTACAAAATAGGGGAACATATGTAAAATCTTCTATTTCCTCACTCCCAGTGTTGGAGTCAGCTCTGTAAGACGGACATCTTTTTTTTTTGTATTTAACTTTTATTTATTTTAGTTTACATCATTCATTTCCATGAGATTTTGAGTTACAAATTTTCTCCCCATCTTTCCCCTACTCACCAACCCAAAACAGCCATCCCACTGCTTAACCCCTCCCCCAATCTATTCTCTCCTATGTCCTCCCCCATCATCCCTCCAGGGCAGGACAGATCTCCCTACCACAGTGCCTGTGTATCTCAAGTTCCAGTTGGGTGTAGTTAATGATAATGATAATAATAATAATAATAATAATAATAATAATTGCATATGTCTATATATATATATGTACATATATACATATATATTTTTAACATTTTATTATAGAGCTTTAAATTCTAGATTCTTTCTCTTCCTCCCTTGTCACCCACCCCCACTGGAAGGACAAGCAATCAAATACAGGCTGTACATGTGTAATTACGTAGAACCTCTCCACAGTGGGCATCTTGTGAGAGACTGTTTACATGTCCCTCCTTCCTATCCCACCCCCCCTCCCCATTCCACTCTCTACCCTGTCCAGAGAAGTACGCACTTCCAGCAACCCTCCCCCCCAACCTGCCATCCCCTCCATCATCCCACCTCTCATCCCCATTCCCCCTACCCTCCTGTGTGGCAAGATACCCAGTTTAGAGTTTATGTCATTCCTTCCCTAAGCTAAGTTGAGTGAGAGTAAGATTGACTCTTTCCCTTTTGCCTTCCTGTTCTCCCCCTCTGTTGTAACAGTTATCCTTTGCCTCTTCCATGAGATGTTCAACCCCATTCTGTCTCTCCCTGTCTCCTTTCAATCTAATCCTCTCTCACCTCAGTATTTCACCTTTTAGTATATTGTCCCTTCCTATTCAATTGATTTTATGCCCTCTGTGTATTCATATATACATATACTCAGGTATGTGCTTGTATGCATATATAAACCCTCTTATATAGATATGTGTGTATGCATATGTATATATCAATTTGTATTCCCTTCACCTATTCTCATACTGAGAAAAGTTTCATGAGTTACAATTGTCACTTTTCCATGTTGGCATGTAAATAGTTCAACTTTGATAAGTTCCTTATGATTACTTTTCCATGTTTATCTTCTCATGCTTCTTGTGCTGGAGTGTCAAACTTTCTTTTCAGTTCTGGTTTTTTCAGCAAGAATGTTTGAAAGTCCTCCACCTCACTGAATGACCATATTTTCCCCTGGAACACTATACTCAATTTTGGTGGGTAGGTGATTCTTGGTTTTAATCCTAGCTCCCTTGATCTCTGGAATATCATATTCCAAGCCCTTTGATCCCTTAATGTAGAAGCTGCTAGATCCTGGGTTATCCTAATTGTGTTTCCACAATATTCAAATTGTTTCTTCCTAGCAGCTTGTAACACCTTCTCCTTGGTCTGTGGATT
>JAQQSU010005939.1:0-13659 GCA_028627135.1 Pseudochirops cupreus | reverse complement strand
TCCCTCCTACTCTCCTGCAGGGCAAGATACCCAATTTAGAGTGTATGTCATTCCCTCCCTAAGCCAAATTCAATGAGAGTAAGGGTGACCCATTCCCTGTTTGCCTTCCTGTTCTTCCTCTCCATTGTAACAGTTATCTCTTGCCTCTTCTATATGAAATGATTGACCCCATTCTGTCTCTCCCTGTCTCCTCTCATTCTATTCCTCTCCCACCTCTTAATTTCACCTTTTAAAATATCATCCCTTCCTATTCAATTGATCCTGTGCCCTCTGTCTATGTACACATATGTACACACATTCACATAGGTATTCATATGCATATATACTCTCCTATATAGACATATGTGTGTGAATACATGTATATATTTATATTCCCTTCACCTATTCTCATACTGAGAAAAGTTTCATAAGTTACAATTCTCATTTTTCCATGTTGGCCTGTAAATAGTTCAACTTTCATAAGTTCCTTATGGTTTCTTTTCATGTTTACCTTCTCATGCTTCTTGTGTTTGAATGTTAAATTTTTTATTCAGTTCTGGTTTTTTCCTCAAGAATGCTTGAAAGTCCCACACCTCATTGAATGACCATATTTTCCCCTGAAACATTATACTCAATTTTGCTGGGTAGGTGATTCTTGGTTTTAATTCTAGCTCCCTTGATCTCTGGAATATCATACATATTCCAGGCCCTTTGATTCCTTAATGTAGAAGCTGCTAGATCCTGTGTTATCTTGATTGTGTTTTGATAGTATTCAAATTGTTTCTTCTTGGCAGCTTGTAATATTTTCTCCTTGAACTCTAGAACCTGGCTATAACATTCCTAGGAGTTTTCTTTTTGGCATCTTTTCCAAGAGGTGATCAGAGAATTCTTTAAAGTTCTATTTTGCCCTCTGATTCTAAAATATCAGGGCAATTTTCCTTGAGAATTTCTTGAACGATGATTTCTAGGTTCTTTTTTTTGATCATGGCTTTTCTCCTGGATCTATTTTCCAGGTCAGTGGTTTTTTCAAGGAGATATTTCACATTGCCTTCTATTTTTTCATTTGTTTGGATCTGTTTAATAGTATCTTGATTTCTCGTAAAGTTATTTGCTTCCATTTGCTCCACTCTAATTCTGAAGGAATTATTCTCTTCAGTGAGCTTTTGAGATTCTTTTTCCATCTGGCAAATTCAACTTTTTAAGACATTCTTCTCCTCATTGGCTTTTTGGGCCTCTTCTGCCATTTGAGTTAGTCTATTTTTTAAGGTGTTATTTTCTTCAGTCAGGTGGCTGACTCTCTTATTGTGATTTTCTTGTGTCATTCTCATTTCTCTCCCCAATTTTTCCTCCACTTCTTTTATTTGGTTTTCAAAATCCTTCTTAAACTCCTCTATGGCTTGCAATCAGTCTACATTTTTCTTGGAAGCTTTTGGTGTGGGAGTTCTGACTCTGTCGTTTTCCTCCCATTCCATGCTTTGATCCTTTTTGTCCCCAAAAAAGGAATCTAAAATTGGATTGCTGAGCTTTCTTTGCTTCCTTTGCCTGCTCATGTTGCCAATCAGTTGCTTTACTTTTGAGCTCAGTAAATATCTGCTTTCAGAGGGGAGAGCTCTGTCCCAAATTGCTGTGATTTTGGCAGCTGCTGGAGCTATTAGGAGGCTGTAGTCTCTGCAGCCCCCACCAGCTTTGGCTCACTGAAAAGATACCTCAGGACCACCACCCAAGACTGCGATCCTGATCCAGGCAGCTCAAGGCAAGAGCACTCAGCCTCTGAGTGATCTCTTGGCCCCCCTGCAATCTGCAGGCCAGGAGAGCTCTGAAGCAGCCATGTGGAGGTGGCTGCAGGGCCGCTGCTTCTGCTGCTTTCTTGCCCTGGAGGCAGGAGCCTGGACCTGTTTCTCTCCCCTAAATTTAGCTGAGTTACACTGACCTTTTCCCTTTGTCCTTGGCTCTTATTAGTTGGTAATTCTGGAAACCACCACAGCTGCCAGTGATCCACTCTCTTGAAAGCTCTAGCAGGGGCTCCTCCTGGACAGCCTGGGACTAAAACCGTATGGGCCTGGGCTCTGCTCACAGTGTGCGACAATGAGCCCTTTCCATCCATCTTCTGGGCTGCTTCATGGGAGCCTTTTTTCTCTGTCATTTTATGAGTTCTTGAGCTCTAAAATTTGTTTAGAGTCATATTTTATAGGTATTTGAGGTAGTTATGGTGGGAGTCACGGAGTTCTCCTGCTTCTACACCACCATCTTGACTCTGCCCCCCCAACCTTTTTCTTCTTAAGTCTGAGTCTTTCCATATTTTTCTAAGTCTAGCAACTTGTTATTTCCTATACCACAGTTATATTCCAACCTTATATTGTCTAGTTATTTTAAATTGTCTAAAACAGCAGTTCTCAACCTGTGGGTTGCGACCCCTTTGGGAGTCAAACGACTCTTTCCCAGGGGTCACCAAAGTCGCCTAAGACCATTGGAAAACACATATTTCCAATGGTCTTAGGAACTGAGACACCACTCCTCTATCCGTCTCCAGGCGAGTCTACCCACATGCAGGTACATCCACATATGAGTATTAAAGGTCGTGGCATTAGGAAGGTTGAGAACCACTGGTCTAAAACAATATTGATTAATATGACTGACATATAGTATAGTTTCCCTATTTTTCTTTTTTGAGTAAATCTGTTTTAGCTTTAACTTTGTCTGAGATCATGATTAGTATCCCTGCTTTTTCCCCCTAATAAATTCTACTGAACTTATTTTATGTTTGTTTGTATCTCTTATTTCCTATTGTCCTTCCTGACTCCTCTACTTTACTTCTGCCTACTACCTTGCTCTCCTATTACTTAATCTACCATGACTCCAAGGATCCCTCTATATCCTCCCACCATTATCCTATTCCTATTCTCTCACCTTCCCCTCTAAAAATCCCTCCCTTATTCTGTTCTTTCTCCCTGTCTGCTCAGCCTTTTGTTTCTTTCTGAATTTAGAAGACTTCTCTCTCTCTCTCTCTTTCTCCCTCTTTCTCTCTCTTATTTTCCCTTAAACTCATTCCTAATGAAAGTAGGGTTCCAGAATTACTTTCACCCTCACCTCATTTGTATAAGATAATTATTCTTTTTATGTTTTCCTAAACGATTGTACTTTTTAGAATCATATCATACTCAGGTCTACCCCAGTCTATATTTTGAACTACCAATTACTACTAATATTGTTAGACATACTTTTTACATTTCCTTATTTAAAAAGTAAACAATCTGTTCTTATTGAGTCCTTGTAATTAATCTTTGGTAGATGGAGTATATTTCTCTTGGATTCATATGACAAATTTATTAAGTTCAAGTTTTTTTGAGCAAAATTCTGAAAGTCCAACAATTCATTGATTGTCAGTTTTTCCCCATTCCAGATTATGCTTAACTTTGTTGGCTCTGAAGTTTTCTGCCACAAATCCAATTCTTTTGCCCTTTGATATATAATGTTCCAACATCTGTGGTCTTTACAATCACCACTGCTAGGTCTTGTGTGATTTTAGTTGTGACACCTCCATGTTTTAAGTGTTTCTTTTTTGTTGCTTGTAATATTTTCTCAGTGAGCTGGAGTTTTTTGGAATTTGACTATGATATTCTTGTAGGTTTTCCTTGTAGGATCTCTTTTCCCTCTTGTTCTAATGCTTCTGGAAAATGTTCTTTAATTATATTTTATATTATTGTATCTAGATTCTTTTTTATCATGACTTTTAGGTAGTATAATTATTCTTATGTTTTCTCTTCTTGATCTGTTCTACAGATCAATTGACTTTCTTGTGAGATGTTTCACATTCTTTTCTATTTTTTATTCTTAAGCTCTTGCTTTTATTATTTCTTGGTTTCTTATAACTTTGCTGGCTTCCCCTTGCCCTGTTCTAATTTTCTGGGAGTCATTTTCTTCCTTAAGATTCTGGATCTCCTTTTCTTTTCTTTTCTTTTTTCTTTTTTCTTTTTGGAGAGGCAAGGGTAGGGCAATTGGGGTTAAGTGACTTGCCCAAGGTCACATAGCTAGTAAGTGTGTCAAGTGTCTGAGGCCAGATTTGAACTCAGGTCCTCCTGACTCCAGGGCCGATGCTCTATTCACTGTGCCACCTAGCCATCCCCTGGATCTCCTTTTCTAACTGGTTGACTTTCTTTCCTTAACATTCTTGCTTTTCTTAAATTGTTCTTATTTTTAAAAAAATTTCCTCAATCTCTCTCAAGATATTAAAGTCTTTTAAAAGTTCTTCTATGGATTCTTTTGGGGCAATTAACCATTTGATGCTGTTCTTTGGGGTAGAGGAGGTTTGTTTTTTTTTTTTTGCTTCAGTAAACTCCTCCGAAGACAAACCCCAGTCTTCTCTATTCCAATAGTAAATTCCTATGATTGGATTCTTTCTTCTTTGTCTCCTCATTTTTTAGCAGCTTATTTTTTTTGTAATCACCTCTCATTCTAGAGTATGGGGGATGGTGCCTCTGGCCTCAGATCCTTCTTCAGTTCTCCCCTCTAGCCTGGAACAGAAACCAGGAACTCTGCATTCTTGTAAGTACCCACAGACAGGGCATCCCTGCCCCACTGCTTCTGCACTAACTAGGCATGTGCTGGTTACTTCTTGCTCAGGACCACATCTCAGCAACACAATTGAGTCTGCAGTTCCTTATCAGCAAAGGTTAGTTTAATCTTCCTGGGATCAGATGCCTGACCCAACAACATCAGGAAGGTGATAGCTCCTGTGACTGAGGTAGAGGCTGCCTCCCAGTCCTGTTATACTCAGAGTTTGCTGCTTGTTGTTTCAGAGAAACTAGTCTGGAGATATTCATTCTTCACAGGGACCAAACCTTGGTCCTGGGATTTTTCTTCAGATCTTCTCCAATTGTAACAGAATGATCACTGTTTTACCTCAACTCTTGTTCACTTTTACTGCTCTATGTTCACCCTGAGGTGCTATTTTATCTTGTTTTGGGGGGAAATATGGAGAGCTAGGAATCTCTGACCTACTCCATCATCTTCTCAGAATCCTCTCTCCCCAAATAAGTCTTCAGGAAGATTTCAATACCTTCTCAGAAAAAAAAACAAACCTAACTTTCATGGAAGAAGGGTTTAGGATTTTACTACTACCTCATAGATTCATTATTTTGGGTGTAGGAACCTTTTTGCTCTTCAAGAGATACTATTAAAAAAACCCAACCCTTTCTGTAGTCATGGTTACCTAAAGTAAATTGTTCTTGACTTTTCTCAACTACATTTTTTTTTGGATATTGACATGTCTGATTTTATTTTTTTAAAATTTCGTTTGTTTATTTACTTTTAGTTTACAAGATTTGTTTCCATAATCTCTTGAGCTTCCAATTTTCTCCCCTAACTCTCTCTCCCCCACTCCCATGGTGGTATGCAATCAAGTATAGGATCTGCAAATATTTTCAAGTTGGACATTAGTCTGGTTGTATAGAAGGGTTGTAACCAATGAAGTGAACAATGGGAAAAAAGAAAGAGAATCAAACAGGAAAAACAATGATAACATGTAGATTCCTTCAGTCTCCATTTAAACTCTGTTCTTTCTAGATCTTTCTCTGAATGTAGATATCTCCTTCCATCCTGAGACTTGTAGAGTTGTCTTATAACTATGCGTTGCTGAGAAGAGTCCAGTTTATTAAAGGTGGTCATCACACATATGATGTGTCTGTGATTGTGTACGAATTTTTCCTCTTTCTGCTCTTCTCACTTAGCATCAGTTTGTATAAGGCTCTCCAGGTGAATATGAAGATCATTTCCTCCCTATTTCTTATAGCACACTCTTTTGCCACCACAAAGAGAGCTACAATAAATATGTTTGTGCATATGAGTCTTTCTCCCACTTCTATGATCTCTTTGGGGTATAACCCCAGAAGTGGTATTACTAGGTCAAAGGGTATGCAATTGTTTATAGCCCTTTGGGCATAGTTCCAAGTTGCTCTCCAGAATGGTTGTATCAGTTCACAGCTCCACCAACAATGCATTAGTGTTCCAATTTTTCCACATCCTCTCCAGCATTTGTCATTTTCCTGTTTTGTCATCTTAGCCAATCTGACTGGTGAGATATAGTACCTCAAAATTGTTTTGATTTGCATTTCTCGAATCAATAGGGACTTAGAGCATTTTTTCATATGCTTACAAATATCTTTAATTTCTGCCTCTGAAAATTGCCTGTTTTGTTTGACTGACTCTTGCTGCATCATAGAGTCCTTAGCTTCAATTTGACTGATTCTAATTTTTTGTGCATTATTTTCCTCAATAAGTTTTTGAATCTCCTTTTCCATTTTTTCAGTTTTCATTTTTAGGGAGGTATTTTCTCCAATTAGATTTTGGACCTCCCGTCCTAGTTCTCCAATATTACTTTTTAAAGATTTGTTTTCTTCAGTGAAATTTTTTTTCCAATTTGATCGCTGTAGATTTAAATTTATCTCCTACCTCTCTAATTTCATTTTTAAAATCCCTCTTGAGGTCCTCCAAGAATGCTTTTTGGGCTTGAGACCAATTCACATTTCCTTCTGTGGTCTCCAGTGTGAGTATAGAGTCCATGTTGCCTTCTGAATTTGGTTGTTCTTGCTCACTATTGATGGTCCTAGCCTTTGTAGTTTCCTTCCTTCCATTGTGATTGTCTATGTCCTGGATTTGTAGAGTGGATATCTGCTTCTGGGGTGCAGAAGTATTGAGCTGGGAGGTAGGGGTTTGTTTGTTCACTTAGTGAGCTGTAGCTACTGAGTGTGTAGATAGAGGCCAGGGCCAGGACTCTCAATGTTTCTCCTGAGTTACTCTGAGGCTTACAAAGTAACCTGGGGGGCAGGTGGTCTGGCTCCTTCAGATTTCCATCTTTGTGTCTCTGGGCTACAGTTCAGGTAGGCTCAGTAGGGGGAGGCCAGCAGAAGGGCAAGGCAGGGCTAAAGCACACCTGGGCTTTTGTTGTTAGGGTTTACTGGCTCCACCCTCCTGGGTTTAGACTCTGTACTGTCTCCCTTCCCCTTTCCTCAGTGACACCCAAGCCTGAGGCTGTTTCCATTATCTCAGGGTTTTACTCTGGGTAGAGCATTTAACTCAGGACTTTTCTGGGTCAGGGAGGGGGGATCAAAGCAACTAAATTTTATTCCTCCATCTTGACTTCTGGAAGTTTGGGTATGTAATTTTTAAACATCCAAGCTGTGGGCTGGTAGTCCAAGGAGAAGCTGCTGACCCTGCTTTTTCTCTTACCTAGCTCTGATGATCCTCTGTTGTGTGGTAAGATGGCTGCAAACCCCTCCAGCTTGGTGAGTCTTCTGGCTGGGCCTTCTTCTCAGTCTGCCCTACTCTGCTCTCAGATCCTCGCTGGCGCAGCTCCTGTGCGCTCCACTTTCTCCCTGGACCGACCTGAGTAGGCACTTTCCTGGGCTGGGAATCTGCTATGCTGTGTCTCCCAATGTGTTCTGTCACTCTTAAATCCATTCAAATTCATTTTTTTAGCTTCTAGCAACAATTCTTGGAGGAGCTTGGAAAAGCTACTGCTTCCTTTCCACCATCTTAGCTCCACCCCCCCCCACTACATTTTTAATGAAAAAATTTTTATTTACCTTTCCCCTAGCACTATACAGGTAGCACAGTGCACACAGTAGTATAGCAACAAATCTGAAGTCAGGAAAATCTGAGTTCAAATGTGGTCTCAGATACATACCAGCTAGGCACCACTCTGTACCTCAGTTTTCTCAGCTCTGAAATGGAGATAACAGTAGCACCCACCTCTCAGGATAAGGAGGATAAAATCAGATAATATTTTTAAATATGTGTTTACAAATATTAAAGTGCTATATAATGATAGTGACCTCTTTCTTTCTTTCTTTCTTTCTTTCTTTCTTTCTTTCTTTCTTTCTTTCTTTTCCTCTCTCTCTCTTTCTCTCTCTCTCTCTCTTTCTTTCTTCTCCCTCCTGTCTCCTTCAAAAGAACAATCAATAACTTCTTATCTTCCTTTAAAGAAGTCAACCAACAAAAGGAAATTTTATCCTGGATATCTGATTCTCATTAGAATGGAAGTTGTTCCTAGGGTGGAAATGCTAGAATCTTTGACAGGGGTGGAATGAAAAGTGACCACTTGTGATAGAGAAGGAAAGGAAATCTGGCATAGTCTGGAATGCATCTTAAATATTAGAGAAAACAACTTCAAAAGATTCAGAAGAAAGATGGGAAAGATCCCATGGACTAAAATTCCCCAAAAGATGACAGCTCAGGAGTGATGGGAAACTTATGAATAAATTCTGAAGGCACAAAGGGAAACAATTACAAAGAGGAAGAAAAATAAGGAGCATGCACAAGGGAATTAACCTTCCTCTGGGGTACATGGTAAAATGGAATGGAGGAGCTCTGTCCCAATTCAGAACATGGGCAGGTATTTCGTGATAGTTTCCCATATACTTGATGCATGAGTAAGAAAAACTGTTTAATTCACTCCTAAGCTGAAAATGATTGTGGGTACAAAAGGCGCTAACTCACCAGAATGACCCCTCTCTTTCTTGGTAGCAATGGTCCTCAGATATGTGACCCCAATGATGCCTCAATTCCCCCCTGTGTTGTCTGTTTTTTTCCTATTGTTAGATGAAGAAGGATTACAGAGTGACCTTGTAAGCTTTGAAAGTTGAGAAGAGCCAGCAGAACTGGCCAGCTACTATAGCAGTTACAACCCTAGGAGGCAGCTCAGCCCAGCAATGGAGCAACCTGGCAATTTGAAGCCCTGTATCCTGAATACTACAAAAAGACTCTTCCATTTGCTATGCTGCTCCAGGAAGTGAGTTTGGTGATGGAAGAAATCTTTGTGGCAGCCACTCTGAATTCACTATCCTTAGGGAAGAAGGAAATAGAGGGTACAGTGGTCCCCAGTTTAGGGGAAGTGTATGTACTTCTGTTCTCATCATATCTTCTTAATAATCACTTTGTAAAGTGAAATGATATTAATTGATGTTGAAGAAATATGAAATGGCCATAGTAATTGATATTTGGGAGCATACCAGAATGAAGTTGCACTTTTTTGCATTAGCAAAACTCCACAGTCTCTCAAGGGATTCCCCTAAGAGCCCTGAAGGGAGAGATGTAACCAGTCACTTTCTGAGGACCTGGAGTGCAGTTACAAATGGGAATCAGGATAAGGACCTCCAGAGGCTTATCATTACTCCTTAATTTTTCAGTTTAGGAAACTGAGGCTCAGTGAGATAAAGTTACTTGTCCAAGGTCACATAGGTAGTATGCAACAGATAGAATCTTAGTAAGATTTATTTCATCTAATGAGATAAATGTCAATGGTGAGAAACACAAAGTCTTGAATTCGGGTTAAAAAAAATCAACTTTACAAATACAAGATGGGGCAGAAGGGTTATATAACAGTTTGTCTGAAGAAAAATCTGGGTGTTTTAGTGAACAGCAGGCTCCATATGAGTCAGCAGTATTATATGGCAGCCAAACAAGTCTATTCACTCTTGGGCACACTTAAGAGAAGCAGAGTTTCTTTCTATTCTGTATCCTGCCTTGAACAGACAACAATAGACATATTGTGTTCAGTTTTGGGCACCACATTTTAAGAAGGATATTAATAAGGTGGAGAGCATACAGATGACCCCCATCAAGGTTAAAGGCCTCAAGTCCGCAACACATGAGGTTAGATTAAAGGAATTGGGGATATTTAGCCTGGAAAAGAAGAGACTCAGGAGAAGCATAATATCCGGGTTCAAGTACTTTAAAAGTTTGTTTGAAAAAGCTTTTAGAGATTTCTTTCCATTTGGCCTCAAAGAGGGCAACAAGGGGCAGTGGGTAGGAGTTGCGAAGAGAAAAATTTAGGTTTAATGTAAGGGGAAAAAACTCCCTGGCAATTAGCACTATCTCAAAGCAAAGGTCTGTCCCAGGAGGTGTTAGTTTCCCTCTTTGGAAGTCTTTAAGTAGAGGCTGTACAACCCCTTGCTGGGTATGGAATAATAGAGATACATTTCAGGTTTGGGTTGGTCTGTTGACATCCTTTCAAAGAATCTAAAAATCTGTGATTCTTTATCAAATGTATAAGTCTGGGTGGCTTTACTTTTCTGAACTCCAGGTCCTTCCTCACAATAGCAACAACAACAACAATAATATAGATTCCTTCCACCTCAGATATCTCATCAGAGATGGGAATATGCTTTGCACTATGCAGGACTGTGCTATAGAATTCACATTAGAATTATAATTACCCAAGTATACAACCTTACTTCAAAAAATGGATCAATGACCCAGGAGCTTTTCACCCAAGGGTTCTAACAAACTGTTGTGGGGAGCTTCACATTTCCCTGTGCTTTGTTTTCTGCATCTGGTTTTCTCTAAAGACAATCCTGAGGCATGGTGCCATCTAGAGGCAAACTTAGTAACTCGACTGCAAGTAAAGTAAACTGGATTGGGATCCTGAGTTTTCTTGAAGAGAAATATTTCTCTATTTCTTCCCTCTCTCTATTATGTTTCCTATCCCCAACTCAGAAGTACATAAAATCACACACACACACACACACACACACACACACACACACACACACACACATAACCACACACAAACTGATTCATACATACATACTCTTCACAATTATTCCTAAAGCTGAAGGCCAGTAAGAGGAAAGAAATTCAGGTCAAATAGAGGTCCAAATATAAAGGGTCACATTTTATATTTTGTCAGGAAGACCTGAAACATGATTTAAAGAGTAAAAAACTGAAAAATACAAGAGTGGTAGCCTTGGGAAAGTACAGTTCAACTAATATCACTAATTGCCCATAGTGGGGAGGCAATCTAGTCTAAGAAGAAAGAACCTCAATGACTTCAGGTAGAGGATCAGATGCCTTTGACGCCCAACTTACTGTTCATCAGCTCTGTGGCCTTGGTGGAGTTATTTAATTTTTTTGTGCTCTAATTAAAATGAGGGTTATACGGATAGGCAGCTTCTAGGGTTCCTTCCAACTCTGAATCCTATGATACTATATAAATGGAACTGTGCTCCATGCTGGGATGTTGACGATTTACACGGCACAGTCGTGACTCTCAAGGGAATTGCCAGCCAGTAGGAGTGGCTTTTGCCATCAGAGGTGATGTCTTGATTCACGGTTGAATTGGACTTAAGGGGCAGAGTTACAAAAAGTCATCAGCCTTACCCTTGCTACAAGAGTCATTGAAGTCCAGTGGCAGGATAAAAGTCAGGAAAACTGACAATGGTCCACTACACAGCAGATGAATTTGATGTCTTCAATGTCTAACCAAGCCCTAAGTGCTCACAGAACCTACTTAAGTTGCTGGCATGCTATAGATGTAAACTGAGGCACCAGAAGATGGAGAGTTCCAGATACCTTGAAATAAGCATGATAATGCTGAGTCCAAAGCTTGAGGACAGACCAGAGGATAAACAGGATGTTTAGAAAGTCCTGAGCAAGATTCTGAATCTGCAGCTTCTGCTCAGGGTTTCCCCTGAGCTGAAAAAGGCTGCTTCTCTGGTTTCTGGCAGACAGAGGTATCTCCAAATTGGGCTAAAGTTCACTGGCAAAAAGATCGTTGCTATGTCAAGCACTGCTGAGCTCCAGAACTCCTTGTAATTGACTGTTTGTTGTGTAACTGTATTGTCCTGCTGTCTTGTAAAGAAGGGGAACTCTAGCATGTTTCAACAACAACTAAAGGCATTGCAGAGCTCATGTCCACAAACCCCTGAGATCCATGAACAGACATGAAAATCAAGAAGAAAATGGAGGTCTAAACCCTACCCAAGGTTTTCTCCAAAGGTGGGTGCTCTGCTTTGAACAGAAAGCATGAAAGTAGGTAGATTGAGTTGGAATTGGCCCATCAATGCTCAGGTCCATTTTTCAGGGTCAGAACTACGCATTATCCTTCAACCCTGTCTACTGAGAGTTCAAGAAACTGCCCCTTTTCTCATTAAAAATGATATGGGTATGTCTGTATATGTTTGTGTCTATGGATAGATAGACAGAAGGATGAATGAATGTAGGTATGAAAGTACTAGGTGTCCAGGTGACTGCTTCTTCTCAGAAGAGGAATTCCCAGAGGGATTCTAGACAGGCAAAAGAGGAGTCATGGCTGCTGGAATCCTTGGCAGACAAATGTCTCTTCTTTGGAGCTTTTGGCCCCAGTGCTGAGTCATCAGATTCAGATTGGATCAGAGAGGTCCAGATCTCCTCTTGATGACTTTCTTCTTCCTGTGCTCCAGTGATGGGGTCCATAGGCATTGGGGGCAGAGACTGGAAAGAATCCTTATGATTCCTCTCTGTGATCCCTGAGAGGGAAGGAGCCTCCCAACTATGGGCCTCCCCCATAGTTAGACCAGAGGATCCTGTCTAAAGGTCAGAAAGCATGTCAGGGAGAGAAGTGGATGGCAGAAGGTGAGGGATCATGACATCCTGGTCAAAAAGCAGGATGATACTGGGGTGGTGGCTTCTGCTGCTCCAGCTGCTGAGAGTGGAGTCATAGGTATGCTGCAAGGATAGCTGGGGGCCCTGGATATCATAACAGGGAATGAGGTACCCATTCTCCTTGTCTTGACCAGTACCCTCTTTTAGGCCTCCTAGGTAGCTAGAGTCTTCAGGACTGTTGTTCTCTAGCTTCCCTCACTGAACACGTTGCATCCCTACCTTAATCATGTGGAGACAAACTTCTCTTCTTTGAAGATCTTTCATCCACTTCTGAGATATCCAAATCTGATTGGGGCTGATAGGTCCAGATTTGCTCTTGGAGACTCTCCTCTTCCTGAGCTACAGAGACAGTCTGTAGGCTTTGGCAACACATATAGGAGACAGTCAATACTCCTTCTTCTTCTTCATCTTCTTCTTCTTCATCATCTTCTTCTTCTTCTTCTTCTCCTTCTTTTCTTCCTCCTCCTCTTCCTTTTCTTCCTCCTCTTCCTCCTCCTCCTCTTTCTTCCTCTTCTTCTTCTTCTTCTTCTTCTTCTTCTTCTTCTTCTTCTTCTCCTTCTCCTTCTCCTTCTCCTTCTCTTCCTCCTCCTCCTCGTCCCCTCCCCCCCTCCTCCTCCTCCTTCCCCTCTTCCTCCTCCTTCCCATCCTCCTCCTCCTTCTTCTTCTTTTAGTTTCCAACATTGATTTCCACAAGACTTTGAGTTACAAATTTTCTCTCCTTCTCTCCCCTACCTCCAACCCCAAGATAATGAGCCTACTGAATACCCCTTCCCCCATCTGTTCTCTCTTATATCCTCCCCCATCATCCCTCTAACTTTCTATTAGGGCAAGATGGATTTATATACTCCAGTGCCTGTATATCTTATTTCCCAGTGTATCAGCAAGCACCCTAGCATATCTAGGGCGGCTGCTAGCACAAGTTCTTAGATCTGCTTTTCTAAAGGAAAGCAACTCAAAATGGGTTAACAATCTTACTTTAATCAAACATATATCATTTACCTAGTTCAGGGGGAAAATTCAGCATCCTGAACTTCAGAGAATGCAAACACATGTTACAAACACAAGTTACAAACAAACAGAAAAAACAGATCAGCAGACAGCTTCCAGCGCCTGACCATTACATCAGTTACCTATTCAGTTACCAGAGAGGGAAGCACCAACATCTGGTTTTTTTCAAAGCCGGGGGGGAGGGGGAGGGGGGGGGCCTCAACAGCTTCCCAGAGTCTCATCTGGCCAAATCACACAACTCTTTTCAAAGTGATC
>JAQQSU010005938.1:0-13659 GCA_028627135.1 Pseudochirops cupreus | reverse complement strand
ATCCCCCTACTCTTCTGTGTGGTAAGATGCCCAGTTTAGAGTTTGTGTCATTCCTTCCCTAAGCCAAATTCCGTGAGAGTAAGGTTGACTCTTTACCTTTTGCCTTCCTCTTTAAAATGATAATAATTAATGAGGTAATTAATACATATTTACTGATGACAAGGTATTTTTATCAACTTTGTTATCATTGCAGCTTATCTTTGGTATAATGGAAGAATTTGGAGCCAGAGTCAGATTTGGAACCTGAGTTCAAGTCCTACCTATGTTGTCATTTACTACCTATATAACCTTAGAGAAATCATTTCCCTGTTCTGGACCTCAGTTTCCTTTTCTGTAAAATGAGGGCATTGGATTAGATATCTTCTAAGATCCTTCCAGTTTTAAATACATGATGCTGGTATCCAGCCTACTCAACATATTTGTCCACCCAGGGCTCTCTTCTTTTCTCACTACATATAAAGATGATTTCATCCATTTTCATGGCTGTAGTTACTAATTCTATATTAAGCTATAAGCTGACAAATGTACTATATTGGGATATTCACACCTTAGTTTATAATCTACTAGATGTCAGGTACTAGGGAAACATATATTTTAAAGGACTGACTATCACACTCCAAGTATTCAGTATGAAATAACAGTGAAATTCTTATCTGCTAAAGTATGTTTTCCTCTAGTGTATCTTCAACAACTGTGATATTTTGCTAGTTCTGAAGGAACTATCCTCATAACAAGTCACTGTAAAACTCATATAATAATTGATTGTTGAATAGACAGATGAAGGGACTCAACTACAAGTTGCTGAAAGTAACATAAACAAATTTCCTCTTCATCAATGAGGAGAATGAAAAAAATCTGAAAAAAAATTTAACTTTATGAACATCTATTCAGCCACTATTTATAAGTCATAAACCTCTTAGAAATCACATCCAATTTGCAGAAATGTATGTTGATGACTATTTTGTATAAAAAGCAAATGAAGTGATTGTGCTATTTTGCAAGCAAGATGCTATGGTAATTCATAAGGTCAAACATCTAGAGCTGGAAGGGACCTTGGAGGTGTTCAACTCCCTCATTTTACAGATGAGAAAACTGAGGCATACTGGAATGAATTGACTGGCCTAAGATCACACAGACAGGAAACTGCAGAGCCCAACAATTCAATTCCTCAAACAGTTGTGAATCATTTGCAGTCATACTGGCTTATATTTGTGTCGTATTTTGTAGTATTTTACTACATTATCCCATTTTATTATATGCAGCCATTGAATTAGAACATTAGGGCTCCATTAGGCTAGATACCAAGGACAAGGGTTCATTATCTATCGGGTACCTCAATCTATCTCTATTTTAGTCCTGCGGTAAGAAGAGGGTTTTCTTTTCCTAGTTATGTACATTTTTTTTAATCAGCAAAAATCTGCCTTCTCTTCCTCCTACATCTAAGGCATGGAGGACATCCTGAATAAAGAGCTTTACATACATTATCATATTCATTATATGCAAAGTTACCTTAGAAGGTTCAAACTCTCTTAGAATTCCTAATACAAAAGCAAAGAGGTAGGAAATTAAATATCAAGTCCAACCAACAGAAAGCCCAGTTTGACTGGAATAGTAAGTGAATAATATGATATAGAAAGAGAAAGAGAATAATATGATATAAGCCTAGAAAGGCAGGCTAGAGCTAGACTGAGAAAGGCTTTAAATGCCAAGTTGAAGAGTTTGTATTTTATCCAAAGCAGGGGATCTAAACCAGGGTCCATGAACCTGGACTTCTAAAAATATTTTAATAACGATATAACTGCTTTCCTTTGTAATCTTATACATTTAGTAATATTACGCTGAGAAAGGATCTGTAGACTTCAGCAACAAATGGCAAAGGTTGTTGTTGCTCAGTAGGTTTTCAGTCACGTTCAACTCTTCACGATCCTATGTGGTGTTTTCTTGGAGTGGTTTGCCATTTCCTTCTCCAGCTCGTTGTACAGATGATGAAACTGGGGCAAATAGGGTTAAGTGGTTCGCCCAGAGTCACACAACTAGTAAGTATCTGAAGCCAGATTTGAACTCACAAAGTTGAGTCTTCCTGACTCCAGGGCTGGCACCAAATGGCATTCCACTATTCCACCAAATGACAAAGGGATCCATGACAAACACAAAAAAGGTTAAGAACCCCTGTCCTATAGGGAATGACTGGATCTTTTAAGAAGCAGAGTGACACAGTCAGGCCTGTGTGTTGCAGAGATGATTTGGGGGGCTTGGTGAAAAGAAGAAGGAATAGAAGTAAGGACACATTAGCATGTTATTGTAATACTTCAAGAGACAAGTGATAAGGGTCTGGATTAGGGCAATGGCCATGAGAAGCAAGAGAAAAGGACAGATCAATCAAAAAGCATTTATTAAATAGGTCAGGCACTATGCTAGATGCTAGAACCAAAAACAAAAATGAAACAGGCAAATAGAGAAGATACTTTAGAAGTAAAATTGACAAGCCTTGGCAATCAGTTGTCTGGCTTGGGGTACCAAGAAAAGGAAGAGTAAAGAGTTAAGGATGACTCCAAAGGTACAAAGCTGGGTGACTAGAAAATTATATGGGGAAGATGAAGGAGAAATAAGGAAGTCTGAAGGAGGGGCAAGTTTGGAATTTGAAGGTGGAGAGGATAATGAATTCCATTCTGAACATGTTTAACCTGATATCCATGGGTAGCCTCTCTCTCTATCAAAATAAAGTAATTCCTACCAAGCATGCCTAACAGGCACAGAGGATTTGGGGCACAAATGCTAAAACCTTGGCAGTAAAACTAGAAATGAATGTGCTTTCTTACCACAGCATGGAGAATTCCTCTGCCTTTGGAATCACTTCACATCTTGGAAAGTAATAAAAATGTGACCTAGAATGGAAAACAGAAGAAAAATAGGGCTAAACAACATAATACCTCATACAATATTTCCCAATCACTTTGCCAAGGTGCTGGGTTGCTACAAGATGTGTGTGTGTGTGTGTGTGTGTGTGTGTGTGCGCGCGCGCACGCGCGCACGCGTGTGTTTCACCAAAGGAGTGATTTTAAAGAATTTGATTAAATTATCACCAAATCAATGCTAGCATAGCAAGCTCCAAACATCCCATTAAATATTTTAGAAAGGATGCCCTTCTCGTATATTAATTAGAAAAGAATGAGATCTGTAGCCCTCCTAAAACATGAGAACTACTTTTGTTGCTGTGGTTCAGTCAATTTAATCATGTCCAATTCTGCATGAATCCATTTGGGGTTTTCTTAGCAAAGATACTGGAGTGATTTGCCATTTCCTTCTCTAGCTCATTATATAGATGAGGAAACTGAGGCAAACAGGGTTAAGTGACTTGCCCAAGTCACTTACATACATAGCTAGTAAATGTATGAGGCCACATTTGAATTCAGATTCTCCTGACTTGAGGGCCAGCACTCTATCCAGTTAAATCTAAGGAAAGAGGAAATCAAGGCGTCTGACTGGGCTTTTATCCCTTTTTCTAACACAGAGATAGGGAACTTTTTTTTTCCTATGGGAGACAAAGGAGGGAAAAAATTAACCAAATGCTTTTCCTCCTCAAACTGCTTCTCACTTTGTCCCTTTACAGGCTACACTTTCTCTTCTTGTCTCCCATATAGTCGTATCTTCCAAAATTTCTGCCGCAGTCCTTTATTCTTCCAGCTCTTCATAGACCTTGATTTTTTTCTTCAGTAAATTTTTGTCTTTAGTCTTATAATTGAAAATCAGATTTTTTTTGTTCAGCTTTGGTCTATTCATCAAAAAAGCTTTAAAGTCTTCTGTCTCATTGAATAACCATTTTTTCCCGTGAAGGATTATGTTCAGTTTTACTGGGTAATCCTAGCTCCTTTGCCTTCTGGAATATCATATTCCATACCCTTTGATTATTTAGTGTAGAAGCTGCTAAATCCTGTGTAATCCTAACTGTGGCTCCCTGACGGTTGAACTGTTTCTTTCTGGCTGGTTGCAACATTTTCTCCTTGACTCGGGAGTTCTGGAATTTGGCTATAATGTTGCTGGGAGTTGTCATTTTGAGATTTCTTTCAGAAAGTAATCAGTGTGATTTTTTTTTTATAGATATAAGGGGTTGGATTCACCTGGATGAAATTAGGAACAAGGAACTTTATCAGATATATACAACAAACATTTTAAGATATATCTCAAATAAAGGCTTCATGGAGTGCTGTATAGAGAGGCAGCCTCACAGCCCAGAAGATCTTCTGGCCCTCCCCATCCCTACTTCCCTGTCACAGAGACACATATTGAAGACCCATAAAGGGAAGTTCTTGCCACCAAAATCCTTAGCACAGTCAAATAGATGAATATCAGAATCTAATGGGATTTTAACAGTGGAGATAACATTAAAGAAGGGGCATTAACATCTGTTTTGTTGCTGCTGCACCCAAGGACAATGGGATTTATCTCTCCAACCTGCAGCTGAGACTTTGTTCACATGTGTCATCTTCTCCATTAAAATGTGAGCTCCTTGAGAAAAGCCAAGTAATTTAACTTGTCTGGCCCTTAATTTCTTTATCAGTATGATAAGAAGGTTGCATCAGATAACCTCAAAGGGCTCTTCCAGCTCAAAATCTATGATCCTAAGGAAAAATTATCATTATATAAATTAACTTTAATTCTGAATGTATATTACTATATGTATATGGCACATATGAGTGTATAAATAATATGTATGTGTATGTATATGTATAAATAATACATATTGTTAATGTATTATTATTATAAATATATTATTTATATTTATAGTAAATATATTATTAATTAATAAATAATACGTATATGTATGTATGCAAATGTATGGGGCAGCTAGGTGGCACAGTACACAGAGCTCTGGGTCTAAAATCAGGAAAACTCATCTTCCTGAATTCAAATCTGGTGTCAGACACTTCCTAGCTGTATGACCCTGGGCAAGTCACTTAACCCTGTTTCCCTCAATTTCTTCATCTGTCAAATAAACTGGTGAAGGAAATGGCAAGCCGGTCTAGTATCTTTTCCAAGAACACCCCTAATAGGATCAAAAAGAGTTGGACATGACTGAACAGCAACAATAATCAGCTTTGGAGCTTAGGTGGTACAATGGATAGAGTACCAGTCATGTAGTCAGGAAGACTCAACTTTGTGAGTTCAAATTTGGCCTCGGATACTTACTAGCTGTGTGACCCTGGGCAAGTCATTTAACCCTGCTTGCCTCAGTTTCCTCATCTGTCAAATGAACTGGAGAAGGAAATAGCAAACCACTCCAGTGTCTTTGCCAAGAAAACCCCAAATGAGGTCTTGAAGAGCTCCATATGACTGAACAAAAAATATGCAAGTATATATTAAATATATTAGAATTATATATAGAAAACCAATTAGAAATGTCAAAAACACCATGATAATGGTTAAAACAAAGAACATACGGTATCACATGTAGAGATGTAGAAGGGACCTTGGAGTTAATTTTATCCAAATTGGTCATTTTATAAGTGGAGAAAATAAAGCTGAGAGAGGTTAGAGGTTAAAAGACCTACCTAAGGTCACAAGCAAAGTAATAAGTGGCAGATTCAGGATTTGAACCCAGGTCTTCTTACTCCAAACCCAGCACTCTTATTGAACCATGCCTTAAAATTCTAAAGAGAAAGTCAATTAACAATCTCCATGAGCCACAAAATGAAAGATGCAAATCTTTAGTTTTGAGGATACAGCCCTGCAGCAAAACACCTGTACAAGACTGAAATTTGAAAGTTGCTGGATATAAATTTATTCCAATTTGATTCAAGGTCCCTGTATTCCAATCCTTTCTGCGATGTTTCCTGACTGTAGGATCTTAGGTAAATCATTTAACCTCACTAGCCACAGTTTCCTCATTTGGAAAATGAAGGAGTTGGACTAGATGACCCCTGTGGACTCTGTTTTAGCTCTCGCCCTATGATCCTATGAAGAGCATAAAAAATTAAATGACATCTCCACTGATTTTGAATTTTTTCTGCAAATTTTTTTCAACTTTGTCTTTTGAAGTTAAGAAAGTGCAAGTAACAAAAAAATATAGCAGCAATTTAAAGTCTGCAGATATTTCATTAGTAATAGAAAGCTTTGAACATCAGGGATAATCAAGCTTAACAGTTCCATAATCAGTAATAGCACAATGAAAATAAATGCATGGATACGGGTTCAGTGATCTTATCTAAACGTAAAAACGGCAATAAGGATGTTGTTAACTTCACCTATAAACAAATGCTTCATGTGAGAGGCCTTTCAGCCAACTGAAATTAATCAAGTATCAAAAGCAATTTTTTTTTAAATTGACCAATGGACAGATTTGCTACAAATAAAATTCAAACAGCTCATTTGGAGAAAATAATAATGGATTTTACTTTTTATTTTCAAATTTGTGTGTATCTTTATCATTTGTTATATGTGACTTGGTGGTTGGAAGCCATAAGAGCGTAAGATGACACATGAGATGCATGAACCACCTTGCTTTGGAAGTATAGAAATTGGGAAAGAAATTGCAGCCTCCGTTTTATGTGTTAACCTTTTTCTTAAATCAACTGGGTCTCAGTTTCTCCATCTGTAACATGGGGACATTGACCTCTGGTGTTCATTTGAGCCTTCAATGTTCTTTTAATCCTATAAATATATAGATAGTGTCAATCCTCATTGGTTGTTGTGTTGTTTCAGTCATGTCTGACTCTTTGTAACCCCATTTGGGGTTTTCTTGCCAGAGATGCTGGAGGGGTTTGCCATTTCAGGAAACTGAGGCAAACAGGATTAAGTGACTTGCCCAGGATCACGTAGCTAGTAAGTGTCTGAGGTCATATTTGAACTCAGGTCTTCCTGATTCCAGCTCCAGAGTTCTAACCACTGTACCACCTAGCTGCTGAAGAAAATAGTAGAGGGAAGTTATCTTAAACCATGAATCATTTAGAAAGAGAACCTTATCATCATCGAAAACAAGCCTACATTAGGGAATAGCACACTAGACATTGTGCAAATCATAGACTATTTTTAATTAAGAAGTTCACCATCTGTAAGGAAAGCCACATATGCACAGAAGGAATTAGGACTCATCCAAGAGAGCACTAACAGGAAAGAAAAACCAGTCAGGATTTTATTCACTGAATGCATTTGGCAGGAGCCAACTCTGAAATATATAATTTCTGAGAAGCCTCAGGGAGATTTAGTTTTACAAGTAGAATCTAAAGGACAAAATGGAGATGAACTGACAAGAACTAAGAAGGCTGGCAAAAAAAATCAGGGAAATAAGGGGCAAATTTTCATATGAACACAAACACAGCAAATGTTAGAGCTACAAGAGACCTTTGAGATCAGCAAAGTCTAGTGGACAGGGGGTATGGTGTCATGGAATAAATTAGGGGTCTAAAATCAGAGGATCTGATCTCAGATGCTGGTTCTGCTAGGTGCTACCTGAAAGTGTAAGTCACTCCCTCTATGATGCATTTCCACATCTATAAAATGCAGTATCTGGATTAAATAATCTCTGAGATTCCTTCCAACTCCAAACCCTCTGGTGAAGAAGTCCAACCCCTAATTTTACAGAAGAAGAAACTGAAGCCATAAGAGATTAAGTGGGTTGGTCACATGGTTAGTACGTAACCAAGCCAATGTCTTCTTTAAACCAAAAAAATCCCTTTTTTAAATATTTTTTTTCTTTTTCCTTCATCATACATTCCCCCTCCTCCTTCCCAATGAGCCATCTTTTGCAATGATGAAAAAAAATCAATTCCCCACAAACAACCTATTCTGAGAGTATAGTCGGTGTTCTGAATCCAGAGTCCCACACCTTTGCAAGAAAGTCCCACACCTTTGCAAAAAAGTCCCACACCTTTGCAGCTCCTCTTCTATGGGGTCAGACTTGGTCATTACGCCTTCTATTGAGGCCACGTGTATGGAGTCAAAATTTAATCTTTTCTCTTAAACATAACACAGTTAGCAAAAGCAAGTTTCCTCAACCTAGATTCACATTCCTAAGGGTCCCAATACAAAAATTCAAGATGCTAAAATACAAAATCTAAAATTTAGGCGGCCACAGAAGTTTCATAAATAACAAAGACTCAAAAATCATGGGGAAAAATGTTGCTGAAGTTATTATTCATTTTTCCCATACAGTCTTCCCCGCACCACACACACACACACACACACACACACACACACACACACACCACACTCCTCTTTTCATCTTTCAAATTTCATCTCTTTTCCAATTTTGGTCACAATTTGCTATTATTGTCTCCGCTCTTTTTCTGTCCAAATGCGTACTCTGCTAAAGTAGGACAGTGAAGAGCACTGAATTTAGAGTCAGAAGACACAGGTTCATATCCCTTTTCTGCCTCTTATTGCTGTGTGACTGTAGGCTAGTCAATTATTTGGGTGTCAGGTTCCTCACCTACAAAATGAAAGTGTTGGACTAGTGGCCTTTCATGCCCCTTTCAGCTCTAAATCTAAGATCCTATGATGTTTATAATTAGATGATTGTTGCTCCCACCACTGGAAGTAATACCTTTCCATGATTAGTGCCAGGGCTCTCATGATTTCACAGCTTTGAGTAAGGGAGACAACATTATAACCTTTGACAGATTTTTTTATCTTCCTCAGAAGGGTGTGGAGAGGAGTTATGCCTGCTAAATAATTTTAAATTTGCAAAGTATATTCTTTTCTATGAAGGGAAGTCCTCTTAGAAATATGCAACAATAACACAGCTACCAGGAGACATGGTTTACCTTTGTTGCTATTGTTTTTTGGTCCCATCCAACTCTTCATGACTCCATTTAGGGTTTTCCTGGCAAAGATACCCGAATGATTCTGCCATTTCCTTCTCCAGCTCATTTTACAGATAAGGAAACAGAGGCAAACAGGGTTAAGTGACTTGCCCAGGGTCACACAGCTAGTAAGTGTGTGAGGCCATATTTGAATTCAAGATGAGTCTTTCTGACTCCAGGCCTGGCACTCTATCCACTGCACCACCTAGCTCTTCTGGCTTACCTTTACCATATAATAAAATGAAGTTATAAGAAATGCACGGTAAAAAAAAAAAGGCATCATTTGGCCTTTTAATAATGTGTCTGAAATGATGGCACTGTAAGGGAGATTAAAAGAAATATAATACCAAAATCCTGGGGATCATCAGATCAAAGTAAAAAGAGAACTTTTGTTATTCAGTCATTACAGTCATGTCCAACGCTTTGTGACCCCATTCAAAGTTCTCTTGGCAAAGACATTAGAGTGGTTTGTCGTTTCCTTCTTCAGCTCCTTTTAAGGATGAGGAAACTGAGGCAAACGGAGCTAAGTAACTTGCCCAGGATCACATAGCTAGTAAGAACTGAGGATGGATTTGAACTCAGGAAGATGAGTCGTTCTGACTCTGGGCCCAGCTCTCCATCCACTATGTCACCTCACTGCCCTAAAAAGAGCATCAGGACATCCAAATAATGCAAAGAAAAAAAATAACTAATAAGAAACTGTCAATATGATGAAGAAAAAGAGCAACCCTGATTAAACAAAGACAAACTGCTTAGATATCTGGCTATCAAGGCCAAGGAAAACATGGGAACACTGTATTTGCGCTAAAGGGTTTGTTTTTTTAAAGTAGGCTTTTGAACCAAAGAAACAGCATGCATGGGCAAATGAAAAGATTCAGGTGAACAATACGAAGGAGAAAGATGAAGGAAGATAAAAAGGACTGGGGAAAGCTTTCTGGCTTCAGTAATTATAAAAATTATTATATCGTGAAAGTGGGTTACCAGGAAAGATCTTCATCCCTTGAAATATTTGAAATGAATACAGAAGCATCAATAGCCCTTACAGATTTTAGTCAAGGAAAAACACCTAAGTTCAAATTCTCAAATTCTGAAAGGTTATTCCTTTATTCCTACAACTTATATTAATACTGGTGTCATTTGACTGGAAAATAATATGGATTCCCCCAAAATAATTTTTTATAAAAAACCATTCTCATTATACTAATGGCTTTTAATTTTCTCTTTCTGAATCTGAGGTTTATGCAAAAAAATGAGAAACTACAAAGCAAATGTAATAGCATTAGATTTACGGACTTTGAGAAATGAATGGTCATCAGAATTTCAGGAAGATTAAAAGTCTAATACTGAAAAATTTGCCTTTGCTCCACCCTCTTTCCTTCCTGATACAGCAAACACCCTCAGGCCCTGACCTAGCTTCAGAAAAGGAGCCAGTAAAGTTGGTTTGCTGAAAAGAAATTATCTAATTATGGATTAGAAAAAGGCAACTGGGATTAAAATGTGACACAGAAAAGAAACACCCTAAAACTTTGTATATAAAGGCCCAAAAGTTGCCTCTATCAATACACTCTTCACTTCTACTCCTCTCTTACATTGGGGCAAGAGAAACGTTGACTGGAACAACATGTCTTGTCTCTCTAGGGTTTCTTCCAGAGCTGGAGGGAGTGGCTGTGCCAGAGTGTCCAGTGGTGGAAGTAGCTTCAGCAGTAGCAGCAGATGTGGGATAGGGGGTAGCTCTTCTCGGGGCTTCGGAGGCTCCAGCAGCTGTGGACTGGGTGGAGGCTTCAGCAATGGGTTGGGAGCAGGCTTCGGAGGTGGGTTCAGTAGCAGCTCTGTAGTGGGAGGCTATGGAGGTGGCTCAAGCTCTGGTGCTGGCTTTGGTGGTGGGGCCAGTGGAGGCTTTTATAGTTATGGTGGGGGTGTTGGTGGGGGTGCTGGCATTGGGGGCTTTGGCACCAGTGATGGCGGCCTTCTCTCTGGAAGTGAGAAGCAAACCATGCAGAATCTCAATGATCGCCTGGCTAGCTACCTGGACAATGTTCGTGCTCTGGAGGAGGCCAACACTGATCTAGAGATCAAGATCAAGGAATGGTATGATAAATTTGGACCTGGATCTAGAGATTCTGGATCTGGGAAAGACTATGACCATTACTACTCAATCATTGAAGATCTGAAGAATCAGGTAAGAAGGTGTACACTGGAGTATTTCATGATAGTTTATGTATGAGGGCCAGGCTATTTTCAGATCATGTATTAATGTGAAACATTGAAATTAATGAATCATCTGGAAAATGTTTGTCATGTTGTGGTTATAGCAGACCTTTTAAATTCCAAAGAGACAAGAAGACTGAATGCCAACCTATTCATCTTGTGTTCATTATTCATCACTGAGTTGCTTTTCATGAGTGAGTAAAACTTAAACTGTGACCAGTTACAATGATAAAAATGTACATTTCAGATTGATGACACTGGACCAAAGTCATTCACCTATAGTTATTCCGTGGACATTTCTACCAGAGTAACATTGTTTCTGTGACGTACGAGCTTCTGTGACATCCTAGAATTAAGACCGAATCTTAGCATCAGCCTCGTCTATGAATGTCGGGGAGTCTCTTTACAATAGCTTTCCCAAGATTCATCATCAGGCATCAATTTTAGCCAGTCCTGCAATGAAAGCCCAGGAAAAGGATATAGATAGCATTTCAGGGAAAGTGCTATGATCATTTTGTACTATTTTCTGTACAAATCAATGTGCAGTGACAGAGTGGATTAGACACAAAAGTCATCATCCAGGAAAGATGAAATATGTTGCACCACCTCCTCTGAAATTGACCTCTGTCCCTACATTCCCCAGATCTCTTTCTTATTGGCAAATAAGTATAATGTAATGATAGATGACCTCTAAAATATCTTCTGGCTATAAACCTATAATCTTATTATATGTAGAGCATTCTCTAGATATAATTGTAGCATAGCTACTGCTACTATTATCAGCCACATTCTGACATCAACTTAATTCCGAGAAAACTGGTGAAAGTTAGAATATGAGCAGTCAATCTACTTCTAACTGTCGCATTTTTTAATTGCCTCATTCTCTCATGATTTTCTCTATTTTCTAGATCATTGCTGCCACTATTGAGAATGCCGGGGTCGTCCTACAGATTGACAATGCCCGACTGGCTGCTGATGACTTCAGACTGAAGTAAGAAAAATTAGTTCTTTCCAACTAAGCATTATTGGAGAATTAAAGTTAAATGTTCTCAATTTGTTCTGCTATGGAAAAAGGTTCTTGAGCATAATTCCTCATACTTAAGACACTTTAAAAAGCACCAATTTTAAAAGTCATGATTTTACCAAAAATCACATTAAAAAGAAACAGGCGCTGGATAAGAGAACATTTTTTTCTATGTAAGTTATTTCCTATTCATGGAAGAGATACATTAAATTTATGCCTCTCATTGAGAAGGAAAAATCTAAAGAGATTTAAGCCTAGAACACAATATATTTCTTTCATCAGAAAGCCCTGAAGATGGAATTCTTACTCTATTCTTTTTGCATTTCACTTAAATTGTAAGACTCGTTAAGAGGTGACCAATAGTTCAAAAATGTTTTATAAAGTATCAGGTGCCACAAGAGTCAGTATGTAACAGATAAAAAGCTGGACTAAGACTAAGGTGCGTTTCCTGCCGCGATATATATTGGCCCCATGAATGCAGACAAGTCACTTAACTTCTCACCATTCTCCAAAACTCCAGACTATAAAATGTAGAAGTGGTGCCAGTCTATACTGATAAAGGGAGTTTCCTCACCAGGAAATTCCCTGTACGAATAAAATCATAGGCCTAGTTCGAAAGAAAAGTACTACATAAAGATAAAATATTATTAATTAGATTCTATATTAATTTCTTCTTGTCATCCCAAACAAAATTTTTGTTAGACCCAAAAAAGTGATTAATACAGCTAATAGTAATTTATTCCTACAACCCTTTTCAGGTATGAAAATGAACTATATCTCAGACAAAGTGTTGAGACTGATACCAATGGCCTACGCAAGGTCCTGGATGATCTGACTATGGCCAGATCTGACCTGGAGATGCAGATTGAAAGCCTTACTGAAGAACTGGCTTATCTCAAGAAGAATCATGAGGAGGTATCCACATGGCCCACTGATTAAACCGACTCTCATTTTAAAAAAAAATTCCCTAATAATCCATTTACTTAATAGTAAAATATCCACTTGATTGCTCTTTGGGCATCTTATGAAAGACTACCTATGTAAGAAGGGACTTACTACATTGCTCTAGTTTTCAATTTTTTGACACTATGAGCAACTGTGTTTTAGAAGTAATTTATTACATTCTTGCTCCCAATGATTTTTCCTTTCTCCTGCTAGGAAATAAAGAGCATGCAGGGATCCTCTGGAGGTGATGTGACAGTGGAAATGAACGCCGCCCCAGGCACTGATCTGACTAAGTTGCTGAACGACATGCGAGCACAGTATGAAGATCTGGCCGAGCAAAACCGGAGAGAAGCTGAGGAACAATTCAATAAGCAGGTAAAGCGAGCCCAGGTTCCCCTGGGATCCCAAATCATAAGCCAAACGAGCTACTCTTAGCTATGGCAAGTCCTCCACCTGCTTTTCATTTTCATCTTCAGAGTGCCTCCCTGCAAGCCCAGATCTCTACCGATGCCGGGGAAGCCAATTCTGCCAAAACTGAAATTACGGAGCTGAAACGAACTCTTCAAGGTCTTGAGATTGAGCTTCAATCCCAACTGGCTATGGTGTGTACCTAAGAGTGGCTTTTCAAAAGATGTAATACCTGCATCCTTAGCACAGTATCTGGCACATGGCACGTGATTAATA